>JAKUAJ010000100.1:0-70013 GCA_030562865.1 Kodamaea lidongshanica (nom. inval.)
GCACGTATGTATTTAAAACGCTATCAAGCGAACCAATGGAAGCATCAACGAGTATACTGCAAAACACTAATCGAATATCCAATAATATATGAGAGAGTAAATTATCCTCACTTACCACCCCATTCACTTCTAATGTTTTTGCAATTCACAATCAATGCATCCGAAATGAGTGACTGGTAATTGATTTGATAGGGGTTTGAACTCTTCATTTGGCAAATCATATCAGAGAATTCTCCGTTGCGGTGAATATCATAAGAATTTTTCAGCATGGTGAGCCTTTAGTACAGTATATCCTCATCTGCATTAATCCAGTGCAATCTTTTCAGTTAATATGGCAAACATTGTTAGCTGGGACCTGTGTACGCACTTCCTGTTGTAGTGTCGATGGGACCGTAAAAGAATTTCAAACTGACCCCCACTTTAAACACAAATTTAATCTCTGTAAGTAATGACGTTCGTATGATTTAAAATAAAGAGACACCATGGATATAATCTCTCTCTAAGAGTTCAGTACATCATTTGAAGTGCTGGTAAAATTGAGTTTAAATTACATTTGATTATGTATCATGCACTCTTGTATCTCTTTTTTTGATTACAAAAAAGCTATTGCATTGGCAAGCTTGATTGACTCTTGACAATTTGTTAGTTTTCCTTGTATGTCTTATATCCTGTAAGTGCTACTTTCAGGTTTATTCAACCATGCGTTTTCACTTTAAAATTCCTGTAGTTTCTCCTCACAAACCCACCCTGAATTGAAACCCGCATCTTCATTCTGGTTGTATCTTGATAACATCAGCAAGTATATCACATGTTCGATGTTTTATAATTGTTGCAGATGCGTTTTGCAAGGTCGTGACATACAACTACAGTGAATATTACCTTTTAGATTCCATTTTCACTGCTCTGCTGCCTGAGACATGTTTCATGTAATTGACACCTTGGCCTCAATTGTTTGATAAGATCCGCTTGTTTTGAAATAGAAAATACGAACAACAGTAACTTGATTAATTTTGATTCCCATCTAATATATGCGGTTCCATTAAATAAGAGAAAGAAATCTTCCAGTAATGTAGACATTAAGCACTTTTGACAATACTCTTCATTCACATGGTTTAACTTCCGAAGATATGCGGCCATCAATCAAAGTGAAACCCAAAATGTTATTAGAGTACTTGAAATTCAGTATGTTCGTGGAAACCCCAGCTAGAAACTTTTTCCAAGATCATAGATTCGAAAAGAAGATTGATTCAGTTCGTGCATTATGTCTAGTTAATCGAAAAGTGCCTGCACCGTGTCTATATTGATTTATAAAGCAAATCAACACTTACACGTGCATATTGTCGGTCTGGATACTATCACTTAGCTTATTCCAGACATCTTCCTTTCTATGAGTTTCATTTTTAAATCCTTCTATCACACTTGTTTTGTCAGATTAAGAATCTGCATTCCTTTATTTCCGAATACCTTTCGTCTACTGTTTCGATGTTTCTTTTTCACCTGGCCAAAATCAATTGTCGAGAAGAATGCACCTGAAAAGTGTCAGGACCTACTTCTCAGCCATAAGATTTCCAACAGGGCCGTGATTAATCAATGTTTTGAAAGCGTTAAATGTTTTTAACGTTAAGATGAAGAATATAAAGAAACTGGAAAAATATTCAGTATATTCCTTTTGATAGGCAAAACCGAGAAATGATTTATCAATAAAGCATTTTGGTCTTCAAGAAAGTGAATTATCTCAATAAAATGATCGGATTGGTATGCACAATATTGGAAGCCTCAATTGTCGATCCGAAGCCTTTTCAAGATATTGATTTCAAGAGACATTTTGGCACTTCGTTTGCGCTGGTGAGATCCCAGCAATCAAAACTCACTATAGAGATCACGCAAGAGAGCATTTGGGTTTGATCAAGGCAAGGTAAAAATGAAAGCGGCAGATACGACCATTCGGAAGGAATCCAAAGTTCTTTAGCTTACTGTGCAATTTTACTCTCAGCTTAATCAACAATGCTAACCGATGTGCCTAATGTTTCCAATTCCTAAAGTTGAACAAATCGCTAATCACGAGAACGAGGCACAAACCAATGATTCCAAGGCTTGCACAAATCGTAAATTGAAAAGTCTTTTACATTACCTGCCATGCACTTATGAGACTAAAGCGCTCGAGCTCACAATACCTACAACACATCAAGACACCCTTCATCATTGCAATCAAGAAATCAAAAGAGCTCGCACCTCTTGATTATTTCTAGTCATGAAGCTCTTCAACAATGTGAAAGGATCTTTCGTAAAAAAAAACCAATTGTTTCCAATAGGTTTTTACCGTTCAAAGAATTTGCTCTCGATAACTGTTACAGCTACCATCAGACCCTCATTAAAGCCTTTGAAGGTAAGATCTCAACATTCAAGCCATCATTCCTTGCCAGAGAAAGTTCCGAAAGTTTACTGTGGTCATTCAAGGGAAGCTACAGGATTTGTGAAATTTAGATACAGGCCTGTAAAGTCCTGGTATATGTAAGAAGGAGACTGAAAAGCCTGGAATATAACTTGTATCTAGTAACTCCTGTGGATTTCTTAATTGATTGGTTGGGTAGCTATAAACTGTGCATTCTGAGCGCTCTTGTGGATAACTGAAACTATTTAGGAGAAACCTATCGAGACATGCAAAAGCCAAGTGTGTGCTATGACGGCATTGAATAACTGGTCGGTCGACTTTGTGAAAGTGCTCGGCTAAGTCAGCTCCATTCGAAACATGTAATTTAGTATTGAGATCTAGCACAATAGAGATTTGTGGTAATATTCATCAACTCAGGAAAGTTGTAATACAAATTTTTCAGTCGTGATTCACACTATCCACTGTTGAGATAATGAAATATACGATATTGTATCGTATATATCAGTATGAAATAAAATGGTGCGTATCCAGAATATAATATAAGCCAGCAAAGGGCCTTCGCTGACCAATTGTGTCAGTAATGTCGGAGAGACTTTACTGACCTCAACGACTGTATGCAGACTGGATATGCCTTCAAGCCGTATTATGCAAGGGCATGAACATCACAAAACTATCCTGCAACCAGAATTAATATAAAGACATATTATTCAGGATCAGGAGTACGCTTTCCTATGAAACTGTGTTCATGAAGCCTATCACAGTATCGATCTGAATGGCTCGTAATTTAATATCAACAGTTTTTAAATTTTGGACTATACGTAATGGGTGTATTTACAAACCCTTGGATTTGTAACGCATTACACCTATTTATCATAAAAATGGTTTCTATTTTTATAAACGAAAATTGGCATCAAAAGATATAAAGATTTCTATGCTAGAAATACCGTTAATACTCATCTAGCCTGAGTAACGAGATGACACAGAAGTACAAGGTATTTTGCATACTGCATATAGCTCTGTGTATCGATGGGGTGTGATAGTTGGTCAAATTGGCAGGACATTGTACCTGAGTTTGATAAATTTAGTACAAGAACTACTGTTATAATAGATAGTCTTAAGATAATCAAATAAAAACCTATCGATTTACCATCGCCCTGATCATTTGTATGATTAGAAGCCACGACGCATCTTGTACCCTTTCTAAGACAACAATAAGGATTGTAAAGAGTTTGGCAATTTTTTGAAAATTGTGGTTCTATTGTTCTGCACTTTTATGGACTTTGAAAACAGCGATTGTTCTTGTTTGTTGCATTCAGGTTTTCAATACAGTTTAACCGAAAGGTACATAATTTAGTCAAGAGAGTATGTGCTGAGATACTTCTTGGTTAATAAAGAATAGTATGTTGCGATAGTAATTACCCAGAGTTTTTCACGCTTGGACTCAAGAGGACTTAACCTTAAGAGATAACAGGCAAAGGGGAAAAATTATAATCAATATACCTTTCTTTATAAGATCTGCTTCAAGTTACTCATACACTATCACACAAATCAAATGACTAAAAAATCCAAAGATCTTCAAAATAAAAGAATTGGAAGCTTACAATATCATATTATTTAAAAAAGACCTTGATCCCTCGAAAGATGATTTTGGTAATTGAGTTGTAATGCTGAAATATAGCGAAGAGGAACTATTCGTTGATGATTCTGCTGCAGCAACAGAAGTTGAAGAACTTGCCAAAGAATTGGGAGTCAACCACAGTAAATTACTTTGGAAGATTGACTTTTGGGTTCTCCCACCCTTCTGTCTTCTTTTCTTTCTATCATTTTTGGACAAGGTTAACATATCCAATGCAAGACTTTATGGGTTGCCAAAAGATTTGGGGTTAACTGGAGTTCAATTCAATATAGCATTGACACTTTTCTTCGTACCATACGTGTTTTTTGAAGTGTTCTCCAATTATATCATCATGTACGTCAAGCCTCATAGATGGTTAAGTATGTTGGTTTTGCTTTTTGGAGCAATCACTATTGGTATAGGATTCACCCAAAATGCTGGTGCATTATATGCATGTAGATTCCTTATCGGTATGACTGAAAGTGGTACCTTTCCTTCAATTTTTTACTTACTTGCAACATATTATACAAAGAAAGAGTCTCAAAAAAGATTTACAGTCTTCTTCTCCGTAACAAATTTAGCAGGTGCTGCCAGTGGAGCTATTGCATACAAAGTTAAGGATTTGAATATGGTTCAAGGATTAAAATCTTGGAGATGGATTTTTATCATTGAAGGTGCCATAACCATGGGATTTGGAATAATCTTATATTTCTTGATTGCTGATTTCCCAGAACAAGCCAAATTTTTGAAGGAGAATGAAAGAGAATTCCTTAAAAGAAAATTGGAAATTATGACCGGTGGTGAGTCTGGATATTCAATTGAGAAAACATGGAAGGATGTTTTCAAATGTTTCAAAGATCCTCTTATTTGGTTACCGGCAATTGCTTATTTTGCTTTTATTATTACTGCCTATGGTTATGCCTTTTTCGCACCAACAATTATTAGAGAAATGGGGTATTCGGCAGTTTCTGCTAATGTTCACTCAATTTACCCATGGCTTTGTGCATTCTTTGTTTCCAATATCGTAGCTTATTTCTCTGATTTGACTGGAAAGAGATTTCACTTTGTTCTTGGTGGTGGACTTGTTGCGATTGCTGGTTTATCAATGGTTTTGGGTGCTACTGAAAATGCCCAAGCAAGATATGCTGGTAACTTTTTAACTACTCTGGGTCTTTTCAGTTGTGTTCCAATAATGGTTTGTTGGACAACTCTCAATTATGCTGGACATCTCAGAATGTCTGTTGGTACTGCTTGGTTGATAGGGTTTGGTAATATTGGTGGTATTATCTCAACCTTTATCTTCTTACCAAAAAGTTCACCAAAATTTACAATTGGGTTACTGGTTTCAATTGCTGGTGTTGCTGTTGGCTTGTTAACATGTTTGATTTATTTCTTCTATATTAGAAGTTTGAATCATCAAAAGAAGACTGAAAAATACAGGGAATTGTTCTATTCTTATGATCAAAGAAAGCAAGTGATTCTTGGAGACAGAAGACCAAATTTCCGCTATCTTTATTGAAAAATATGGTAAATTGTTCTATTCTTATGAACAAAGAAAGCAAGTGGTTCTTAAAGATAAAAGACCAAATTTCCACTTACTTTACTATAAAAGATTATTTATTATTAATTGTATAAATTTAAAAAGTTCTATTCAACTTTGTAACTTTCCCAAAGTATAAATCTAATATTCTTAAAAATCATAAAAATTCTTGGACCCTTTTAGTGAGCACACGTGACTCTTCGTTTAAAGGTTTACGAAAAGCAAGGATCACACAAATTTAAAACTAAATACTATGAGTAAAGCCCCACACAGCCCACCTACCGGAGCGCCACCAGGATGGTCCGAACTGAATAACCAAAACCAAAACTACGCAGCTCAACCACAGCCCTCTTACGATAATACAAGAGCTTTTGGGGGCAATAACAACTATCAGCAAGGCTACGGTGGTGGACACCCACAAGGGTATCAACAAGGCTACAATCAGGGATATCCTCAACAAGGCTACAACCAAGGGTATCCTCAACAAGGTGGTTACTATCAGCAGCAGCAGCAGCCTATGTACGTACAACAACAAAGACCGAGTGGTAGTGGTAGTCAAGGGTGTTTGGCTGCCTGTTTGGGTGCTTTATGTATATGTTGCACATTGGATTTACTCTTTTAATTGTATTTTTACAAAACTTTGTGTTGACATTTATTGAAATATTAGATGGCTATACAAGGCTTTGAAATTGTTTTATGGATAATTGAAAGGGCCCTTCTAGTATGTCTATGAAAAAACTTTTGAATTTTATATAATAATAGTTGTTTAGGTTTATGTACGTTTTAATGATAATAACTCCTACATTATGGAAGGGTACCTATTTATTGAACGCTGAAGAAGAGGATTATAAGAATTGTCTTTTAGATTGTAAGCACTCTCTTTAGGATCTTCATTTTCAAGAAATACCAAAAGTTCAAAATGAAACGCACAAACCTTTTGGTCTGTTAGATTAATTGAAAGTATATTCTTTTCCGGATTTTTTGTATTAAACTTGCCTTTAGATCGAGATAACGTTGCTCAGTTTTGTTTAATTTTGGTTTGGCCAGTTATTTATTTTCAATTGGATATACTTTCAAGTACAAAAAGACTCCAATGTATTACTTTTTGGGGTGATCATGTTCAGTGTTTCTAATTTTTTTTTTCCTTTACACTGGATAGTGCAAGTAAAAACTAATTATAATCCTTATGATGTGTAGTAATTAATACTTGGAGGCAATATTAGATATGATTGACTTATAATGAAGAATTGTTGAAATCTAGAATGCTTATTATATAAGTATACGGAGATAACAAGCAAGTGAATAGCGCAGTAATCAAAATGCGGCATCTCATCCCAAAGTCAATTCCACAAAAAAAACCATGAACAACCACGATCCAAGTCGAGAGGGTCCTCCGAACTCACTTGATAATTTAGCGCACATAGCCAACATATCAAATGAGTTACAAGCACTCAAGAAATTCAAAGATCAAGGAAAACCCAAAAGAATAGCATGTGTAGAGTGTCGACAGCAAAAGTCAAGGTGTGATGCTCATGAGAAACACCCTAATCCATGTAGCAGGTGTCAAAAAAAAGATTTGGAGTGTAATCTTAAGTCTGATTATAAAAGAACTTATAAGCGTGCTAGAATAGCTCAAATTGAAAAGGAATTTAATGAATTAAAGAAGACCTTGACTTCCACGCAATCGGCAGAGCTTTTGAATAAAATCCCTCTTCTTGGAGGTTTAGCTGATTTATTGAATGAAACAGATGACAAAGAAGACCATAACGGAAGTAAAGGAATCAAAGGAATCAAAGCAAACAAAGCAAACAAAGTAAAGGGGGAAACTTTTACGAAGAGCGACTCAATTAAGGATGTTAGTGAAATCATAGAAAATAATTCCAATTCAAATGATTCAATCAAAGAATTAAAACAACTGGGGTCTAAAGACAATAATTCTCCATATAAGAACTCTTCAGAGAATTCAATACCAAATACCCCCTCCATTTATCGACCAGTGGAAAATACTACACCAACCAATGAAAAAGTATCGATACCTGAGTATGCATTACTATGTGAAGAGAAAGTCTTAGGACCCATAGTTCTAGAAATGGCTCTCATTAGGGCTCTATTCTTGGAATATGTCGACAACTATCACCCAATCCTACCCCTTGTTGATGTGATGAAAGGACCTGAACGTATTTACAAGTTATGTCCTTCACTCTTTTGGGTGATCATGTTCGTACTGCTACGTAGGTTTCAAGATGATAAATCTTTACTAATAGAAATGTCACCGCTTGTGAAAGGAATTTTGGCTGAAATTATGATTCTGCCAGTTTCGAGATACATCCCAACAGAAGAAGAAGAACCAATAATGAATGCTTTATCAGTATATTCAGTTCAAGCTTTCATAATATACCTGTACTGGCCTCCAATTACGTCATCATTGAGTGCAGATTCATCATACCTGACAGTAGGTGCAGCACAGCTCCAAGCTATAAGGATAAGTTTACATCTGCCACAGATTTTTAATCAACAAACAACAGCAGAGCAAATCTCAATGGGTCAAGAAAATGCTAAAACTTGGGTGATATGTAATATTGCATCACAAACAATCTCTACAGCATTTGGATTTCCTGCATTCGTTCTGTTTGAAACACTGGTGTGTCTTCCAGGCCTGCTGATGTATCAGATGCCAAAAGATGTTCAATTTATGCTTGAAATTGCACATTTTGAAGATCAGGTCTCCAAAACTTTAAATCTGAATCCAATGGACCAACATGGTTTAGTGGACCCTACTGAAAGGCTACCACTTTTAAAAATTTTATCCACAAGATTAGATGAAATCGAACTGCGTATGGCTCTAGAGTTATCCCTGAGTGATGGATTCAGAAGGTTTCAGCTTTATTGCTGTAGATTTCATTTACTTTCATATTATTTCATGGATGCACTGAGGATTGCAGCTTTTGAATTACAAAAGGGTTTAATAAAATTGTATAACGCTGCTATAACTCTCATAAATCATTCTTATTCTTTTCAAAGCCGAAATAGAAAATTTGTTAAGTACTTACCAAGTGTTTATATCTTGAACATTTGGCAAGCTGCTTGTATAATTGCAAAACTTTATCATTCTTCTTTAAAGAAAGTGATCGATTTGGGATCAGGCAAACAAAGTTATTCAAATGCTATAACCTTAGCAGCCAGAGCCTCAATCTTGAAACATGACATAGCACACAGACTGAGTGGAATTATGCGCAATATGTGGCAGCTATTTAGAACGCTAGATCAAAAAAACCTTTCTAGTTTAACTATCAACGTACGATCACGAATGTCTGCATCTGTTTTCTTTGACTGCATGTATTTACTTCGAGATCAAGTTGGTATGTTGAAGCTTAACACTAAAACTGACAACACGACTGCGGGATTTCCTACTGGAGCCATTGATGACGAAGATGAAGAAGACGATGATGATGACGATGATGATGATGAGGAAGAGGAGGAGGAAGAGGAGGGGGGAGAAGGGGACGGAGAGCATGACAATCGAGATAATGAAAATGCTATTGCTTCTGATGATGAAAATAACCACAAAAGCCAGACTTCAACACCAGGTAGCTCAACATCACTGAGTAGACGCAGACGCAGGTCTTTATCAAACACAGTTAATGCAGAATCAAAAGCTCGCAGAATAATACGAACTATTCCATTGGATCCACAACCAATATCAGTTTCTGGGAAACGAAGTACTGCTCCTAGCGTTATCAATAACTCTGAAAGATTCCCAGATGTGAAGATTGAAGACGAAATTACAACATTCGCCCAAACTTTACCTCCCCAAGTTGTGGATCCCAAAGAGTTTAGCCTCACTTATAGGAATTCCCCGCTTCAAAACCTACAAAGTGGTTCAGAAATTTCTCCTTCAGGATTCGAAAATTTGGACTTTAATGACATAAATAGCGATTTATTATGGAAGGACTTAGATTCCGTGATGAATGATTTTGGTTTCCATACCCAGTGATAGTGAGAGGACCTTTGAGAAAAAAAGCATGAAGCATGGGTGGTAACAAATACGAAGCTTTGATCCCAAGTATTGTACCGACTTGAATAACTCACGGGGTTAATCATTTTATAACTAAAAACCAGGAGGTAATGGAATATATGAAGATAGTTTCTAATGATTTTTAAAAGTTGAAGGTATTTATAAAAATGTAGGCCTTTAATTTGATCACATACGTGACCTACAATGGCTCGTCTAGGTTCAGTATGACTGTATGTCTCTATATGAGAATATCCACTAAACAACTCAATTCTTTTCTATCGTCTTCAAATCTTTTGTAGGTTTTTAGATTTATTTCTTGTTTATTAATCTTTGCAGATTTTGTGATATGTCAAGAAAGTTAATTTTATGAATCTAAAAAGATATTCAAGTTCAGCAAACAGTTCATTAACCGCAGGACTGAATGGATCATCATACTTTTCTAACCTAGAGCCCAGCTTTTCAAATAACACTTTGGAATATGAGAATGGAAAGTCTGATCAGCACACATCAAATTCTTCAGTTGCACTTGGAAAATCCATTCATATTTGGCCACAACATTATAACCCCAACTACGATGTTGAAATGTTTATACAGAGCATACTCATTGACTCTATTATAAAGAATATCTTGGATTACGGGGTCCCGCAATTCGAGGATCTCCACTTGCAAAGGGATTTGGTGAAGCTATTTGCAGCAGATTTTTTGAGATATATCACCAATAAAGAATATGTAAAAAATTATTTGATAGGTAAGCTTAATGAACCTATAGTTACGACTTCTGGTAAGATAGAATTTACATCTGATATTTCGGAAGCATCACCAATATCTTCAATTCAAGATTATATTTCCAGTTTGTGGGATCCGATGAATGAGGCAATTCTTGAAGATTTGGTTAATTACAATAAATTACGTAACATGGTTGATGTAATGGCCACTAAATTGATGACAATTTGGGAAGATCTTAAAACTAGAAGAATTAACAATCATCCAATAAAGATCGATTCGGAACCTTTTTCAAATTATTATCGAGCTCTTAATGAGTTGTATGATCTTAATGAAGTAATCAGTACAAAACAAATGATATTCATTGCTTTAGCTCAGGTTCATTTGTTATCGGACGATGACAAAATATTTGAAATTGTATTTGAGGAAGCTTGCTCTTGGTTCAAGAAGGCACTTTGGATTTCGGAATTAAAAAACTTTATTGACGACAAAAATACTATTTTGAATAACAAAACTTTCCCAGATTCGAAGTATGTATTCTTTCAAAGTCATCTAAAAATCACTGACTCTTCTATTTCAGTCTCATCAGCTGGATGTCTAGATGAGAGAAATACTTCAACTGATCATGAAGAGTATATTATAAAAATTCAGGAGGCTCACTCAATTTTGCAGCTAACACAATGTTATAGGAAGGTCATAACCAATATCGCGTCATTTGAGTTAAAAGATGTATTAGGAGAAACTATGTATAACAATCTTCAAGCCCCGATGTCTTTTCGTTTAATTGAGGAAAACTCATGGAGAGATTATGTCATGTTAATATCATATACCTCTCATTGTCAATTTCAAACCAAGGAACAACTTCTAAGCCTATTTTCTTCAGAACATGAGCCTGTTATTGAAATATGGAGACCGAACCCCTTAATTGAGCCAATGGCAAGAAAGCAGATTCCTAGAGAACAAATCACAAGCTTTGCTGCAATTGGCGTTAATAGTGAATCACTCCCCATTAGTGGCACTCTTAAAAAAACTTCGATCATTTCAATAATTCCTTTTTGTCGAACATGTTTGGCAAGCGGGCATCTTTCAATCAATTGCTTAATAGTTTGCTCTGTGTGTCAATCAAAGGGGAAACTGTTGGTTTTTAAGGATGACTACGTTTGCATTGATTGTAAATTTTCTCATCTTTATAGAAATATATCCTGAAAAAAAAAAAAGTTAAGTTAAATGCAAGTATTTGCAATATAGTCTTCTGGAGAATGACTAAAATTAATGTTTCAGAAGTCGTTTACTTTTGAAAGTTCAACATGTTTTGTTTTTTTTGTTTCTAAAAAAAAAAATAAAGCTCCATTGAAGTATCTTTGATATGGTTGCAACATATGTTGAAGTTGTTAGAATAACAAAGAATCAACTTTGGAAATCCGAGCTGCAAGACCATTCAAAGTGAAATTAAAAAGCTCCCTCTCTTGAAACATGTATCTTTGTTCTTTTTTTTTATTATTTTGAAAAGCAGTGTGATAAATAGAGATGAATTATTTCCATGATTTTTTTTGAATTCGCTAGACCAAACCTTGAATAGAATATATACTTTCTTGTATTTTCTGATAAAAAAAAACCAGCTTAAGTGATAAATTCTTCTAGAGTTTAATCCAGCAGATAAGTGTGTTAAAGGTGGCCCCCTTGAAGAACGCTTCAACTAAGGTAGTCAATAAAATGAGTAAATCATATTGCGGTAATTTAAGAAATCTTAGTGAAAACTATAGAGCTGACGCATTCAAGAAGTCTAGCATTAAAACTGGTATACAGAAATCTCAAGTGTGATAAACTATGATCTCTTGAAGTAAACTTCAGAGAATTTGCAATTATTCATTGCAGCAGCCTTGAATCGCAGCACTGATAGAAAATCTTACATAATCTCCACCACACGACCAAATTTGTAACTTGAAAAATTTTCGAAGAACACCAAAGTCATACAAAATGTCTTTCTACGATGATATAGACAACGCTACTCCAGACATTGTCATTGGAGGTACGCAAGTTGAAGAAGAATATTTATACGAGCATGACGTAGAAAGTGATGGGGAAGGCCAAGCAGATGCAAGCCACGGGGATAATGATGAAGGTAAGGAAAAGAAAAGTGTATCTTTCTCAGCATTGGAAGATGATTTTGATGAAGAAGCCGCCAAAAGAGAATTCGAAGAAGGTGGTGGATTACCAGAGCAACCAGATGATCCAGACTTTTCCAAATTGACCCCTACTAGTGCCGATATCATCAACAGACAAGCCACCATAAATATTGGTACCATTGGTCATGTCGCCCACGGTAAGTCTACTGTTGTGAGAGCTATTTCTGGTGTGCAAACCGTTCGTTTCAAAGATGAATTAGAAAGAAACATTACCATTAAGTTGGGTTACGCAAATGCCAAAATTTATAGGTGTGACAACGAAGCCTGTAGTACTCCAGCATGTTACAAGTCCTTTAAATCAGACAAAGAAATCCATCCAAAGTGTGAAGTTGAGGGATGTCAGGGAAGATACAAATTGGTAAGACACGTCTCATTTGTTGATTGTCCAGGTCACGATATTTTGATGAGTACCATGTTGTCAGGTGCAGCAGTTATGGATGCCGCACTTTTACTTGTTGCTGGTAATGAAAGCTGTCCACAACCACAAACTTCTGAACATTTGGCAGCCATTGAAATCATGAAATTGAAACATGTCATTATTTTACAAAATAAAGTTGATTTGATGAGAGAAGAATCTGCCTTGGAACACCAAAAATCTATTTTGGCTTTTATCAGAGGTACTATTGCTGATGGTGCACCAATAGTTCCAATTTCCGCTCAATTAAAATACAACATAGATGCAGTTAATGAGTACATTGTTAACTATATCCCAGTACCTATGAGAGACTTTTCTGCATCTCCTCGACTTATTGTCATTAGATCTTTTGATGTCAATAAACCAGGTGCCGAAATTGATGACTTGAAAGGTGGTGTTGCCGGTGGATCTATTTTGACAGGTGTTTTTAAGATTGGTGATGAAATTGAAATTAGACCAGGTATTGTGACTAAGGATGATAATGGTAAAATTCAATGTCAACCAATTTTCTCCAACATCGTTTCCCTTTTCGCAGAGCACAACGACTTGAAGTTCGCCGTTCCAGGTGGTCTTATTGGTGTCGGTACTAAAGTGGATCCTACATTGTGTAGAGCCGATAGATTGGTTGGTCAAGTTGTTGGTGCTAAAGGTAACTTACCACTGATTTACACAGATATCGAAATCAATTACTTCTTATTGAGAAGATTGCTCGGTGTGAAAACCGATGGCCAAAAACAAGGTGCTAAGGTTAGAAAGTTGGAAGTCAATGAAGTGTTGATGGTTAATATCGGTTCTACCGCAACCGGTGCCCGTGTGCTTGCTGTCAAGGCTGATATGGCTCGTTTGCAATTGACTGCCCCAGCATGTACCGAGGTTAATGAAAAGATTGCCTTGTCAAGACGTATTGACAAGCACTGGCGTTTGATTGGTTGGGCCACAATCAAGAAAGGTACTACCTTGGAGCCAATTGCATAGGTCTATGGATCTTAATAAGACTGGGTGTGTAGATTACTTTATAGGAAAGCTTTAAAGAGTAATAATTTTTGTAGAATATATCAACAAATATGTGAAGAGTTCAAAATTGTAGAATTGAGAGTCTAATATGTGACTTTTATTATTCACGCTCAATAGATACCCCACCACCCCAGCTTATGCTTTAGTTTCTTTTATACCTGTTATTGCAACCATAATCAAATTTGTATGACAATCGGTTATTTCTTGTGTCAAGGTAGGAGTTTGATAACATTTATGAAAGAATAAATTACTTCAAGGTTAGATTCTTTGTATTTTAAGATGGCACCAAGATCCAAATTCCTTGATCCTACAATAATTTAATAACTTGTTAGTGGTATATTAATACAAAAGTACATTCGTAATCATAATATTCAACCCATGTTGCTACATGGAATTCAAAAATTTAGGATACAGATCTTTCTCCATGATTCTGAACACATTTTGCCTCATCTCACTATAGAGTAAAGATATTTGAAGCAAATGTTCAAGCGTGCTTGTTTCACTGGAATGTGAAACTACTTTTAAATTCAGTTCGTCATCCAAGGAATTCAGACATGCCAATAATTCATCGGGATCAGTTGGTGAAAAAACCTTGCATTGAGGAAGTACCATTACATATCTAATCTTTTCTCTCAATTTATGGTCGATGTTCAAAACAAATGGGGACTCGTTTGAAACAAATTTAAAGAATATGTGGTAAGCCGACAGTAAACATGAGTTCAATAAACTCATTAGTAAATTTTTAAACTTGGGTTCTAGGTCTCCATTTTGACGTTTTAGAATTTTTCCAAGCATACTAAGCTTGCGTTCAAACAGCTTTAGTTCTAAGAAGGAATCTAAGTTCTCCACACAATAGTCATCCTCTAAATGTTTCCTAAAAAGATACCTCATTCCTGGATCTTGAAGAGTTTCTTTCAAAGATAAATTTGATGACCTTAGGTAACTTCTTAGATTCCCATAAGAAAATGTACTCTGCGTACTAAATCTTCGACTTAAGGCATCAAAAGCACGATCCCCTATATTTTTGTTATTCGGGTCAACTCCATGGAATGAATTAAGTTTTCCAAAGCAATTAAATTCTCGGAATACAAAGTCTTTTTTAAGATCAGATTTCGAATCCCACATTGAGAGCATCCTACCTAATGGGCTTAAAATGTAGAATGCTTCTTTTGATGGATCAAAACAGGAAATGGTTGAAATCAGAGGGGAATTACTTATAGGGGTAAAGAAGTTTCTTTCAAATAGTAAACTCACTATTTCAACACAATGTGACCAACTCATAATATCGGAACAATCGCATAGCCATTGACACATTGCTTTACCCGAAATGCAAAAATCAAATTTAATATTGGGGCTAAATTGTTTATCTTGAAAGACTCTGACACCTGAAGTTGATACGTAATATTGAGCATGAGCATCTGATTCAGGATTAGTGAAGTATCTGTGATGAAGTGGACTGATATCATTGGAAGAAAAGGTTTGAGAAGCTAAAGTATTTTTTGCACCCAATTTTTCTTGAGGAGAAGGAGGTCTAAAGTCTGATAATTTATCAAAAGTGTAAAAGCCTTTTGAAGAGGCGGTAGCCTCAAATTGGAAATCGTGATACACAATAGATTCAACAGATGGTAATGTATCAGGTTTCATTAAGGGACTCCAGACATTTGGCTTTTTTCCAACCATTTTAATAAAAAGCAAATATAGTAAATAATCAGAATACATCACTTTATCAGTTAAAGAATCCCTTTCGAACTTAAATAATTCCATTGAATTTAGCGAAGAATGAAGGATTGGTGGCTCATCTTTCTGTTTCATTCCAATTTCTTTGCAAAAAGTTTGAAGTATTGCAACACCTTTTGGAGTTGGTTGTAAAATCGATCTATTTCTAATTGTATCGCGGGTTCGATCTGAAGGTGAATGTATTAGTTTAGCATCATAAAATCTTTCTAAAAGCAGCATAGCCAAAGTTGGCTTTATGCGATAGGATATAGAAGTTGTTGTCAGTGTGAGATCGATGTTTGTTTGTAAATGCTGCATTGTCTGAATTGCATTTTCTAAAAAAAACAGATATGGATACAGTTTAGTTAATAACCAACTTTTATTAGTGCCTTTAAGTTTCAAACAAATTATTAACATTGAGTATATGTCTTTCAAATCTTTTTCGAAGATTTCGCCTTCTGGACTTCTGTTTAGCTTGGTTTGTACTGATTCGTGAATAGTTTTTGACATCTTATTCTCTTTTTCTGACCCAAAGACTCTTTGATGAGATGATAATTATAAAATATAGTAAAGATACGTTCTTAGCAAAATTAACCTACGGAATAAAATAAAGAGAATTTAGAAGAAAATAAATAGTTTCCATATCAATTCAAGAATGCTTCAAATACACATACGTTCTGTCTAAATTGCCCTGTATCTCCGACGTTCTTTTTACCAGAGTGCGGCCCGAGTATCATTTTTTGTTTCAGATTCTCCAATGGGGAAAAACAAAACCACACATACATTGAGCATGACGATAATTTAGATCAATTTATTGTTCAAAAAAAAAAAGAAGTGATTAAGGAGATCTCCGATGGTCGAGAGCAACCAAAGACTCAGGTTCAAGTATCTTCTTGACAACCTCACGATTCTTTGCGATTGAAGGTTGTGAAAGTCTTTAAATGTTGGCGACTTGAATCTTTTTAAACTCGCTCATTTTCATTATTGAGGATTACAAGGGTAACCGAATGTAAAACTCTCGATTAAAGTCATTAGGTGTACACTTTCAAGCCATTTGGATCATTCTATTCATCAAGGTTTCGCAGACGCGTGATAGGGACTGTGTAACTTCTATTGATGATGGCAGACATGTTGCATTTAACCCAAGAAGCTAAATAATATCACCCCTCGGAAAACGCAGGAATTCTTCTCGAATGCATTTTGCAGGAAGGCCGCAAAAAGTGCATTTGATTAGCTCCATCTTCCATGGATTATTAATAATCAGTTTTTACTTGATCACTTGTAGGCGGACACATGAAGCTTCGTTTATACTCATTAAATATTGCAAGGTTTCCACTTGGCTGCAAAATTGCCAAAAAAAAAACAAATAAAACACACACACACACACATACACATACACACAATCACACAGTATGAAAAGCCACCAATATTGAATGTATGGCTTGAATTAGTAAATCTGTATTTGCCTATTTCTTACTAATACAGTAATCATATTGTAAGCTCTGATTAAAATAATAATTACAACCCTTCTGTTCTGAACTTTATTATTTATCGAGCATTTATTGACCCCAGGTTTACACAAAGTTTTTTGCGGTACGGGTCTTTAGAGGTTTGATATTCAGTTATTCTACTAGACGCCAGAGATTTTGCTGATGCTACTCTGCTTACCTGTTGTTTAACCAATATGCCATAGAGTTAGATTTTAGTAACAATTGAGGATTTCGACATTTCAACACTTCTAGATAACTATAGTTTAGAATATTAAAAAATCATCACTGCAATAATCAAATCTCCACTTTAAGAATGATTTGCTTCGCTTATGCTATGAAACATGAGCTATTGTTTGACCTCCTTTAAAACCTGAAGATTTGTGCAATATATCTTTGTTTACTTTGAGTCAAGCATCGTAAATAGGACTAGAGAAGGAGAACTTCTCCGCCTTTTTATTATCCGTTTCGCTTTCTACCTAATCAAGAAGTCAGGTTACAAGAAGCTAATTTCCGAATCCGAACAGTTTCTAACATGCACTACATAATGTGAAACTACATTATAGAATACTTGCTGGTAACTAAACCATTAGAAACCTTCTTTTGTAAATATCCCCACTGTACAACATTGCATAGCACTCAGTACTAGACCTTGCCTCAGTCACAACACATGGAACAAAAAAGTCTCGTAGAAAAAAAAATAACCTTACATCAGCTTCCTTGAACTTGTTTCGCTTTCTCACACAAATTATATAATTGCTGATGGATACAGACTTTGATGGCGAGTTCGATTCAATCAAACAGCTACCTATAGAGCTGGCCGAGAAAGACAGACTAGTGCAATTGCTAATCAAAAGTCAAAATGAAAAGAATAAGGATCTAAAAAAGCCAGAGGAGAACCAGATGATAACAAATACTGGAATACCAGGTGATTTGCTTGACAGAGCAGGAGCGACAATTTTGAATGTTGATTATCTGGAACAAGAAAAACAGATAAATATCGACAGTGATCCTACAAAGAACCAAGCGTCAATAACAGTGGATGGTTATTTGCATACGAAACTGGAACCAATAACAGTGGATGATGGTTTGCATACAAAGCTGGAGCCAATAACAGTGGATGATGATTCGTATACGAAACTGGAACCAATAACAGTAGATGATGATTCGTATACAAAAGTGGAACCAATTACCTTGGAGACAAAAAAAGTGGCCTCTAACTCATCAAAAGTGACACATAAACTTCCAGATGACCGTAAAAAGCATAAACTTGCCAAACTAAGTAAAATCCCTCTCTTGAATCCATTGATGGTTAAAAATAGAGACCCGTCACGAGAAGACATCGATCTAGTCACAAAACAAGTGACAGCTCAACTACTTGGAAGATTTGACAACCTTAAGCTACTGCCTTTACTTTATGATAAATATGTCGAGGTTTTTAATCTTTTAGAACACACTGTCCGAGATCGTGAAGGGCATTCAACGCTTTTAATAGGTCCAAGGGCTAGTGGTAAGACATCAATAGTCGATACCGCTTTGCTTGAAATTGAATCCAAGTACCCAGGTCAGTTTATCACCGTCAAGTTGAACGCATTTCTTCATTCTGATGATAATGTTGCACTTCGTGAAATCGCCAAACAACTTGACTACACTAATAAAGAGTCAACAATAGATGCCGATGAAAACTTCGAGCAGAGATCGATTAATGACACGTTTGCAAACATTCTTTCTTCATTAGAACAGAAGATCCCTCATGATGAGAACGGTTACAGATACTCAATCATAATTATTATCGACGAATTTGACAAATTCACAACAAACAAACAAACGTTATTATATAACTTATTTGATTTAACCCAAAATTCCGATATTCCAATTTCGGTAATTGGAGTTCTGACTCGATTGACTGCAAGAGAACTGTTAGAAAAACGGGTAAAGTCCCGATTTTCTCAGAGAATTATATCTGTCAACAAGTGTAAACTGATAACTGATTTCTGGAAAGAAGTTCGGCTAAACTTGATTTTGAATGATAAAGTAATCTCAAAACTCGATGTTCCTGAGTATGGGAATGACTGGAATCGTTCGATTGACGAAATCTTCGAAGGACAATCAGAGCTACGCAAATTGGTTTATCAAAATTTCTTCACTACAAAAAATATAAAAGAGTTGAACCATACCTTCATCTATGCTGTATCAGAAGTCAATATAAATCACCCATTCATCGATGATGAAAACTTTACAGTTTACCTGAAATCTCAAATGACAAACAACATTCAAGCAATGATTAACTCGCTCTCTCCTTTGGAACTTTTGTTGGTCATTGCAGCTGCAAGATGGATTGAAAAGTTTGAGTTACAAGTGATTAATTTTAATTTGGCTTATTCAGAGTATACGGATATGATAAAAAGATACAATCTTACTCAAACTTCGTCTTCGGGAACTAGTGGTGTAGATAGTCGCTTGATTTCAAATTTTAAGGTGAATCAAAAAGTTTGGCTGCCACAGATTTTGAGTAATAGCTGGGAAACACTTTATAAGTTGGGGATTCTACTTGACGCCTCTGGTGTTACCACAAATAATGATGGGCATATTATCACTAACATCAATTTGAATAGAAACTTGGTGCTTGAAGCAAATAGACTGGTACAATTAGATGTGACGTTGGATGAGTTAAGTGCTCTTTTGGATGGCCATAGTTTCAAGAAGATGACCCAATTGAATTGATCTCCAGTCATGGCCTTCTATATCTTTCCAAATGCATGGTGCAGAATAGCTTAGTGATATTTGGGTAGGATCTCATGATTTTCTAATTGAAAAGCTATAGAAGCAACGTTTATAAAAGTCCTTCGATCAAATCTTGATTATTTTGCTAATCCAAGAAGGAAACATTTTTATTTGGACACTCTCATTGATCAGATAGGTAGCTTTTAATTTTGGGTTATACACTTTGATTTCTTAGAAGTCTATTTCATGAGGAATGTGCAAAGTTTTGGAGACTTGCGAGTGACTCGTGAGATACAGTCGGTTTCAGTTGCCACTCTAATCAGAATGCAAAACCATAAAGACTTATTCACCTAAGCTTCTTATTCATCAAGTTTGCGATATATAAGTTTTTAAAAATATCTCAAGTCAAAACTGTGTCTTCACCATAATTTCCGAAATTCAGGCTTGTGTACATCAGGAACATAAGGGCTGCCAACTAGGCCAAAAAATTAATCAATAACTGATAGATTTTGAGAAGAATCATTTCTTGAGAGTTAGTTCCGTTATAATTTGTTCAATTCAATATAAATCTTTCGGGGATATTGATAGTGATGGCGTAAGTCTTTCAGAATAATTTACAAAGATCAACAACTAACAAGAAGCTACGAGGTTTCATGTGATTGCTGCTGTCGCATGTTTTTTGCATTCTCTTCTTTTTACTTGAACAGAGAGTATTTACCAAAATTTGAATCTCAAATAGCTTGATCGAAATTATGCTACCTAACCTTTTTTCTTGTTCGGAGGTAATATGAGAAATTGAAATTACATTCCTTTAGTCATTTGGTGGTCATTTGCAATGCTTTTGTCAATGACTAATTAACTTTAAGAATTACATCTGATTATCACATCCGTCTTAATTTTGAACCACCCAAAACAATATCAGTGAATACTTGTCCTCCAAAGAGCATGAAGTGAAATCATGGAAATTAGTGTTCAAATCATAATAATCATAAAAATTATATTCAAACAATTAGTATTGAAATCATAAAAGCCATTTTCAAATCATAAAAAAGGATTGAATTCGTAAAATCATTTCTAAATCAAACATTCGCTACTCACTCACTCGCTTCGCTCCTTCCTTAATACACAAACATCAGAGTCTCAAAAATAGATTTCGAAGTAGTGAATTAGAGTCTCAAAAATAGATTTCGAAGTGGTGAATTAGAGCGTGATATTTCGGGAATGATCCATTCAAAATAATAACGCTAACGGCATAGTCCTTGATCAGGTCTGCTATATTCGGCTGGTACAGTTTTTGTACCTATACCTCACACAACCTGTTGCTGTTTACGTTCGAAGGATCGGCTGTTGAGTTTGAAAAAGCAATCCAAATGTCTTTTATGATTGTTTTATCAAGAAGAATTCCATTGTTCTTAGTTTTGAACAAGAAGACTCTATAGGCACTTGGCATTTTCGGAATGCGTACAATTACAACAAGCGAAATACCCCTATACAGAACCCAAGTAACATTCCGGCTCGGGCAATCGGAGAAGTACAAAACTCTTGGATCGATGCTCAATAACAGTACATCGAACCCTTCTCGTTTAACTACACAGAAAGCACAAATCCAAACACAACAACGTGGATATTTCGAGCTATTAGTTACTTATTCTAATTTCACAAACGGCCCTAACCACAATAAATCCTTCCGAATATAATAATTCCTTTGCTTTACAGTAGAATGTTTGGGTACCATGTACATACATTGACCATGAGCTCGCAATACTTAAGCAGCTGCATGTTTGATGACCAGCACAGTTAAATAAGCTTTTGCAAACCTTAATTCAAGTGCTTAACCTTCAAGAAGATTGAAAAATTCGGACTGTTCAGGGTGCCTCTCCGTTAATATAACAATACTTTGTTTTTATTTCAAGCTACTTACCTAGATTTCTAGATTGTATATAGTTAACTAGTTTATTAAATGAAGACTTTACAAGATCATTTCCAATCCGAAAATCAAGGTATACCTTTCTGTTGATAAAGCATGGAAGAGCCCTGCCAAGAAGCATTACAGATTCGAATTTCAAAGACTTATCTCAATCACTTTAACAAAATTAATTCTTCATGTCGAACCATCCCTAACTCCACCTCTCCTCTTAAGCTGCAATATTTCGACTGTCGGCCTTATAGATATTTAGTTTGGTGAGCTTTGGAACTTGGCCTATTGGTTCTGTTGAGTTTGATGATGTACAAAGCACTCTAGATCATTTTTTGTGTAAGGAAATATAGAACCTTTTCAAGGAATTCCAGACGTGCTATGAAAGAGAAAGAATTGTAGAATGTTTAGTGAATTTTGATAAGCTTTCTAAAGGCAAAATATTTGAGGGTATTAAGCATGTAATATTACTAGAGCTTAAAATAATAAAAAACCTAAAATGGCCATGATTATCAATTATTCAATCGGGAAGATAATGCAGGCGTTTGTTTCAATAAACGTTATTATAGTTGGAAAGAAAATCAAAACCTGATCATGCTTGATCTCCTATAATTCACAAAGTGTTTTTGGGAATGATCGCCAGTATGCTCTTCGGCTGTAATATTGCGTGTAGTGATGACTTACAACACCACGTCAATAAATATGGAAACAAGCATTCTTGCAGCTATCAGTGAGTGAGCTAGTTATCTAATTCTTGTTATTTAATTAGGTTTGTATTCATGATTCTTGTTTCGATCACAGCATATAAAGAGTAATTTGATTACTGAGTTCCTGTTTGTGAAAACCTGGCTGAAGCAGTTATTTGTCAGTAATCATAAGTGAAAAATTTACACAATACTATACTCCGTCATCTGCATTAGCGATCGAGTTTGCTCCACGCATACCTGTCGATCTCATGGCCACGCGATCTGATTGTCTTGTAGCATTGGAATTGATAAATTCTTTAGACCACTCGCTTTCTTCTATTAAAAGCTCAAGCCGAGACGTTTTGGGAACTTTATTGCGTTTGTTTACTTTGTACTACAAGATTTGATGATGTGAAAGGGGTTTGTTGTATATAAATAACGTTTAAAAGTTAGGTACTAATAAGCGAACAAGTCATGTGTTGGTTAACTGCCAGAAATTTATTACCTTTTTAGGTAATGCATGTGATTTTTTTCATAGCAATGCTAGGGACCTTTTTGGACTGGGGGGGGTGTGTAGTTACAAGGAATGTCGACAGGCACAAGATTGCCAACGAAATGTACTCAGATAATTCAAATGAAATTTATGAGCTGAATGGTTGGTGAGCTGAATTTTCTCAGCTGATTGGTTAATATTCAACCCCGGCACCTTCCAATAGGCTCTTCAATCCAACATTACTATTCTTAATCAATAGTATTTCATTACTTATGCGGATTAAAGCACTATGCTTAGATAAGTTTGGTAATCCTTCTTTGTTGACCCTTGCTCTTTTAGTTTTCTTTTGAGTCTCTTGAGTTTCAGGAGGAAGCTTATTGAATGCTTCGATATCGATGATTAAACGAAGGCATCTTTCGTATGCACTCTTACACATTTGTCTTCTTTTTTGTTCAGAGCTGGAATGATTCAATCTTTTTTGCTCCAACAGCAAAAGTGGTTTCGTTGTCAGTCTACGACGCTTTTTGGGTGGTTCATCAAAATCATCAGTTTTAGTATCAAGATATAATGATTCCCGTGAATCTCTAGGTGTAGGTAAATGCTTTGATGGTGAGGGACTTGACAACTTCTTCGAAAGTGGAGGGGTTGGTAGTTGCAGTTGTTCCTTGACTAATGGAGGCGTCGATTCTCCACTTAAGAATGGTTTTGTATGAGGATAACTGAATGCCTCTGTAAGCTCCTTTTTTAATGTTTCATGTTCCTGAGAGCGAATATGGCCATTTAAAAGATTTGGTTGTAATTGTGATCTATCTGTGTGAATCATTCCAGTACTAGAATGCTTTGGAAACTCAAAAGCTTGCTTGGAGAAATCCGTTAAATGGCTTATATGCTTTGGAAATTCACTTTGAGTAGCAAATTTTGGAAAGACTTTCATTGTGTACAAGTCAAAAATGTCATTAAATTCTCCCCCAGGACTGGGATGCACGGTTTGGTCATTGAGGTTATAAAACTGAAGTGGGTTACCTGTGCTACTCAGAGTAAGATTGTCAAGAAACTCTTCAAGTTGGTGGGATTCGGTATTAGAAAAGAATTTGTCGATATCATCCTCTTCTTCTCCAAAATTTTGTTGCTTATTGTTTGAAACTTGTTCCATAGTTACTTCTTTTATTGGTTGTTCAACTTTTTCATTTAAAGATACTTGTGATATTCTTTCGTCTAATGAGTCGCCGCTATCATCTATCGAGCAACGATGGAGGTTTCTGTTTATGTTTTGTTCCTCATTGTTACGCTTGAATGAATAATTATCAAAGATTTGAGATCTATCATAAGAATAATCCGTGCGATATTCAAGGTCTTGGGTATCTAACATATTTTGGTCTTGTTGAAGATTGTTCATGTATTGTTGGTTCAACTGTTGAGCTTTCTCTAATTGGGCAACAGATGACATTGCTTGTTCTGGTTGAAGCGTTGTGTACATTGCGTAAGCTTGTTCGAAATCCATATCTGCTGAAAGCATATTTAAAAAGTCTTGTGTTTCTTGAGTCAGTTGGTCTTTATATATCAGTTTCGATGAAGAATCTTGATATATCTTGTCTGTTTCTTGATTGTTGTTGTGTTGATAATTCTTCAAGAATTGAGATGGGAGGCTATCTTGTTGATTATTATATTGAACTTGTTTAGGATCTTTATATCTATTATCCAGATAAATATTGAAAGCTTGTTCCTTTTCCATCTTACTACTTTGCGGGATTTCCCTGCCTTAATATACTATACCCCAGAATTTCGGTTTGCTCTTTTACAGGAGCATTTACTCTTAAAGTTTTAATTTTTTTTTTTTCTCTTTAATAAAGAAAAAAAAAAGGTCAAGGAAGGGAAAAAAAAATATTTTTTACCTCTTTCGCCACTGCCCCTTTTGGAAAACAGTGTACATGCTGGCGCAGGATTTAAGCAATAATTCGAAAAAGAAATGAGCAGGTAAAAAATTACGTAGGGAACAAGGGAAGTACCTCTATTAGTATTGACATAATTTCAAAGCAATAGTCTAGTTTTTTTTAATAATTTTACCTTATAGTTGTTTGCTCAAAAATTAAACACTTAAAGATAGATTTATATGTTTTATATACTCAAGTTTCATTTGGTGTGAGTTATGTTTTTGTGCAGTCGCTTGATAAAAAATCATAGAAGTATGTTTTGTGGTTTCGGCGCAGGACGGGTGTTTTGCCCGAAATATGCATAAACCTAGAAGAGCGTCCTATCATTTAGCTATCGCACCAAACTACAATTGATCATATTTTAAAATATTATATACCCCTCCAAGTCTCCTAACTATTGAACTTGTTCTAAATATCTTAGTTATGCTTAATATCGATTATTCCTTGGGTAAGCCATATATCGGGCGTTGTTTTAGTTGGCTCAATTGTACTACTAATTCTAAAGGGCGATGCTGATCGTATGTGGAGCTGTTAATTCTCATAAAATATGTAAGGTAGATGAGGTCCCTCAAAGCGAGCTTCGTAGTCCACGTCGTATTACCTTGGAAGCATTATTTTCTCCGTGTCGTGCATATTCTTTATTTAATCCCCGCAAAAAGTTGTATCGGCGTAATTCCGACTCCGAAACTTTTCCCCCAAAAGAAGTGTTGTGATGCAAGTTATGGAACTAGATGATAGAATATATGATGTCAAAGCTGTTTCAAGATATGGTACTGTTCCGAATTCAGTGCAACATACATTCATATCTAGCAACATACATTCATATCAAGCAACATACATTCAAGCAACGCCCATACATTTTTAGCAACACCCATTCAATTCATACAATCGAGGTGCTATTTCCAAGAAATCTTGCGAAAACAAACTCCCGTAATCTACTCTATATACGCCCAAATATACACCATCAGTGCCATTAACTAAACTCAAAGGATTCTCCTAATTTTTTAAATGGAAGAATAAAGAATTTTTATTAATACAACTCGAAGCCATAAGTTGTTGTGTTTTCTAACAGCTAGCTCTTTTTGTACAGCTGTCCTTGAGCTCATAGGAACTTTTTAAGACATTTTCAAAGTAGCCTTCCTAGATGAAATTTACATGCATCAACTAACACTCGGTGTTTAAGGTAAGAAAGAAGAAAAGCAACAATCCAGCGATTGATAGTGTTGATCACACAAACACCACAGAAGAAGAAAACAAACAATTATAATCGCAAATAATATAATTCAACCAACCATCACTAAAGGTAACAATAGACAAAACACATTAACAACAAGAAGTATGAGCAATTGTTCTGGAATTCTATGTATTTTTCCTACGTTTAGGTAAGTGAAATTCAAAAAAACTGGGGTACTCCGATATTCCGCACTTATTCATTGGATAAGTAGGGGAAAGCGCGAAGGCATTGTAATAATGTATTGGTGTCTAAAAATCATTATAGTTGACTTTGTTCAAACAGGGGCCCTTCCAGATTAGTCTTCTTAACTACTTAAAGGGATAGCTGCTGAAAGGAGTGAGATCAACTCAAGTTCCTGACTGACAACCAGTATTCGTAAAAACAAGCTTCTCCCTTGACCATGAATGTTAATCTGCTTCAATTAATTGATATAGTATTGAGTAATCATCTTTCATTCTTTGCATTTAGTAAGAAATGTTGTTAACGGTACTCCCTCCTACAATCTAATGAAATGATACGCGTGACCTTGGGCCCTTGTTTACCCTACGAATGAGCTTCGTTTAAACGTGGGTGTCTTTAATGTCGCTTGATTATTCATTTGAGCATCCAATAATTGTCTGCGCCATTTTGCTTTCAATTTTGTCACTCATCTTGTATAGTATACTATTTCTCATAACCGAGAACTCGCTTTTATAACCAATTGATAACCCTATATTAGTAACTAAACCCACGTAGCTCATAACTCTTGATTCATAATTCATAATACTCAGCCCTTTGGTTGTTTCTTGAGAACATTCTTGTTGCAAGGCTATGCCAATTCATTAATTTTTTTTGATTTTGCTGTGGGAGAGACAGATTAGCCTCAGACTTGGACCTCTACAGAAGTCGTTGAGTGGAGCTATACGAACTTATCATAACCAATCTTCTCTATGTCAAGTACTTGAGGTTTAAAGGAGTCACAAAAACACGTAGGCAAGATTAGGAAGCTTCAAACCTGATAACCACTAGAAACTTGAGAGTGAGACACGTGCAGCTTGGCATATTTAAAGACAATTTCAATTCAAGAAATTGACAGGTGGCAGTTGAATAGAGTAAGCTAGACTGTCTTTAAACTCTCTCTGGGATGAGAATTGAAGTTGTCGATGTATTTTCAAGAAAAAAATTGTCGGTTATGTATAGTTCCGTTTATGTGGCATTCGCCAAATCAAGATACGAAAAAGGTGACAACATCAAAAGTATGAGAATAAAGTTTGTATAAAGCTTCGTTTAGCACTTTGTGAGTGTATATGTGTAAACAAAGTTGTAATTAGCACCTTTTGTTGATCAAAAGGTTTCGGGCACGTTCTAAATGTCAGAATCGTCCAAATTTTACGTAAATGTTTTGAAAGCAAATGTTTTGGCCAGCGTATTTTCCTCCTTTTGACTTTGGAGGCGTGTAGGTACGCTTAGTGCAAAAGTCCGAAACCATTTAAAGCCCAACCACATATTTGTCAAAGAAATGAGAAGAGCAGGACCATTAAACCTGGACAGCTTAGATGGGGTGGTGAAATGAGATTCGGCCTTAATTTGTTCAAACTAGTGATGATTGGATGAAAAGTAGTTTAACTTATTATTGCCAATATTAGCTATAGTCTATAGCCCATAATATTAAGCCAGGTGCATTGATATATTTCCGCCTAAAGATTCCAATTGAGCCCTTAATTTATAAATCCTGTAAACATGGCTCAACACACTTGCTATTTTCGGTTTTATAGGCTCAACACACATAGTATCACCGGGTTTATGGGCTCAATTCAAGTGGATTACTGGGATATGCCGACTTAGTGCATACCTAAATTAAGACTTTTTGAAGAACTTGAATACATCTTTAATCACTCTGATGCTCAGCGCCTATTGTCTTGTTGAATTCAAGTTTTGTCCATGCTCAGGCGAGGCTTATTTCAATTATTGAAAGTGTATCTTATACCCCTTGAAAGTAACAACACTGATCTCATGATCGTAATTGGAGATGGATATCCAAAATGATCCAATTCAAGTTAACATCAATTTTTGCTTAATATTTCGGTTTTTAAACTTTTTCAACACATTTTTATAAAATTGTTTGCAAAGATATCAATTGTAACTATGAAAATTCAAAGATACTTGATAAATGAGAGAATTGAATACATCTTGTACAAAATTCCATTTGTAAATAGCTGACAACCTACTAATATTTATTAGCTTCCTGAAAGGTCAACCGAACGAACGAACGAACGAACGAGCGAAACCCATAACCTAAAGTGGGGATTTCATAAAGTATAAACTAAATAAAGATGATCTGGGAAACAGCTAACTTGGTAGAAAAACATGTTCGGGAGCATCAAAGCATGAAGAGACTCTCAGAGTATGGTGTTACTAGTAAAGTTGGTGCCCATTTCCATATATAATTCTTAGTTAAGAAACCTCAAGAATGTGGTGGTGCGGGTGAATCCTGTACGCAAGAATCTACTGGAGACTGAAACAACCATAATAATCAGTAACACGTGAGAAAATGCTAGCAGAACTTCAAAAACACCTACCACCGAACAAATACAAGCTACTATATGTTCAGACGACTCCTACATACATAAACCCTATAGTGAACAAACCCAAAGGGTCAACACAAACAATCAAGATCCGGCACTTTTTCAGTTTGATAGATCACCATTCGATAATCCTTCTTGGTGTTGAGATTCTTGTGTATCTTGTGCTTGAAGCGGATAAAGTTGACCAATACATATTCGTATCAAAGTGTGATACTGTTGGGTTTAAAAAACTTGATTTTCGGGTTGGCGATGTGATTCAAACTTTTATTCAATGGCTTGTTCAGTATGACTTAAATAACTATAAATTGAAGGTTAGACCATTTTCGAAAGAAGTGAATCATTCACTGACTACTTTATCGAAAGTGTATAATATAGAAGAAAAGTTACCTATAAAGTCTTTAAGAAGTATAGCGCAGAAACTTAGAGAAGATTCTTCAAAACTTTCAGAATTACCATATTATAATCAATTGAAACCAAGTAAACGAGACTCAGACAGCCCAAAAGATGTCCTTAAACTCCCTAATATTCAAACAATTAAAATCTGCTTATTTGCAAAGGCTGCCCAACAATACTTGTTCCCCAAATCATTCAAAAACCCCCACAAACATGTCGTAGATGGTGGAGTATTATTAAAATGGTGGATGAAGGTTTTAGACAAAATTTTGGATGATAGTTGGTCATGTAAATTGATAATTCCTGGAACTGATCAAATCAGTGGATATTTACCTAACAAGAAATGGCAAGTTGGTCATATTTTTGGAGATGGTAAAGCTATTTTTTCAGTAGCATTATTTCCTGATGACCCTAAAGGTAGATTTTTAGAACATTTGGTTCTAGAAGATCGTTATCATAATATGAACACTCAAACCTTCTTCTTGGAACTTGGAATCAGACAAGAGTTCCGGTTGGGTCAAGTAGTGGGATTAATTGGGTGTGAAAAAGAATGCACTACCGAAATCAAAATGTTTAAAAATATCAACAACGCTAACATTCTAACCATAAATGAATACAAACAGTTGATGAACATGATTAAAAGTGAAAACTTTGCTGTTGGTTCAGATATAGTGTCTTTGGTTAAGTCAAAAATTCCTGGATTTTTCAAAAGTAATGGTTTTGATCATGATTATGTAACAGTGGTTGGTTCAAAAGAGAATATTACTGATTCGAGCGATAAAGCTATTACATCAACACCAGTTCCCGTGAATTTGCTTTCGGTTCGTAAAAAGCGTAAGTGATTAAAATAAATATATATAATGTTTTATGTCCTTAATAATGATTTACTAGATTCAAATGGATTTCGTATATAAAAACTTTAGTGAGTAAGAGTGCCATACAACCAAGCAGAAACCCGATATTAATCTAGCCCCTTTAAATTCGCTTCGCTAGAACCCAGAGAAGAAAGTCCTAATCTGCTAATTGCAGCAATTCGCACAATAAAACCTGCACATTCCAACAGGCTACGGAATCATGCATACGCCTTATCATAGTCTGATCATCGCGTCATGAATAAATAAAACTCCCCTCCAATGTAAGTGTAATAGTATTTAGTTTCACCTTAATCATTTGTAAGGGGATTAACTGGTGGATTGTGTTTCACAGTGTTGAACCTTTTCGTGTAGCATTCCTGATGTATACTTGGCAATTATAGTCGGGCAAAACCATCTAAAAAGCATTTTCAAACGCGCGACTTTAAACGGGGTCTATGTTTGTTGTGATGCAGAAAATTCTTGGATAGTGATGAGGGGAGTACTTAATTTGGCTTAAATGAGACTATCACTTTTTACCAGTGCACGATAATAGGCTTCCTTTTTGGTAGCCTTATACACATAGATATCATGTGAATGTTGGTGAATGATTTAGCTAATGGTGGTTGGAGGAGGTTGTAATCATAAAACGAAGATCCCTTAGAATTTCTTGATTGCTAGAACTTCGTGTTCAGAACGTAGTGTGAATCAGACAATTATATAAGCACGCATGTACGACATGATTGTGCTATGGATTCTTTTTTTTTTTTTTTTTTTTTTTTTTTTTGCCCCTGTTAGTGTATATTAGTCTTTCTAAGTTACTGATCCACAGTATATAAATATTTAGCATTGTCCGTTTTGAAGAATAAGACGAAAGCATAATGTCTGAAATTATTAATAGATCAGTTACACCTAATGAGTACCTTGGTCAAGTAGAAAGAGAAAGAAACAAATATGGAACAAATACAAGCGTCAGATCCCCAGGTTCAGTACCTGTGACACCAAATCCAAATAGATTTTCATTTGGAGAATATAATCTACCATCAAGCTCCCATTTGAATAATATTATAGGCGGATCACCAATTCCTACAGGGTTATCTGGCTCAAGTTTTAACCATCCATTGGCAATACATGATATTTCATCAACATCAAACAGCGCTATTACTCAACAACAAGCACAACCTGATCACATAATTGATTTGATGGAACGCGAACAAGATGCAATAGTTGTAAAGCTTATGAAAGAAATTGAAATGCTTAAAAATGAAAATAAATTATTGAGACAATCACAAAATTCCCCACAAGTAAGCTCAATTGGATTGGGTAATTCGATCAGACGCTCAAGCTCAGTCAATTCTCAACATAGAGGATCAAATTCAATATTAACTTCCCAATCTGTTTCTTCATCTAACACATCACCCATCCATAACCCTACATCAAATTCAAATAAGCGCAATAGCAACTCGTTTCATAACTACACACTAAGTTCGCATTCCGAAGACAAAAAGGCTTCAAATGACACTAAAGAAGTTTGCCCAAGGTTAGGGGCTGTATCACAACCAAGAAGCAGAAATGGTTCTGTGGGCAATTATGACTTAGTTTTTGAAGAGAATAAGTTTTTAAAAATGGAGGTGATGCGATTAAGGCAGGAACTTGATAGCAGAATAAAATGATAAAAGTATCAACATAAATCATGAAACGTGGGAGGTTTTTTTTTTTTTTTGATTTGACTATTTTTTTCTGATTCTGATTCTGATTATCTATGTATGTATTGATTGTTGGGGGGGGCCTTTATTATCAAAATGGTTGCAAAATTGAGTATTGTTCATACAAAAGATGATGAATGTACACAAAAAAGCATTTTAAGGGGAAGTAAGAATACGATTTGATAAGACGCCCAACAAAGTTGTCATATGTTGAGACAATAAGAGCTTCTCGTTTAAAATATGTTTTAATCTTCTTGACGCTTTTCGGTTAAATTTGAAAATAACTTGTCTCACTGTTTACGAATAGTAAAATAGCATACAAATATATACATGGTTTTGAGAAATTTTTGTAGAGTTGAATAGGAACAGTATTAAACTTTGGAGGTATCTATTGGTTTTGTTTCTGAAAACATTGAACAATATCAAACTTTGGAGGTATCTATTGGTTTTTGTTTCTGAAAACATTGAACAGTATTAAACTTTGGAGGTATCTATTGGTTTTTGTTTCTGAAAACATGTATTTTAGGCTTCAACTTGTGGCCTGTGTGTTTGTGTATTAATGTTAGATGAATACAAGAAGTAGGAAAGCATATTAGTCGACTCAAACTTACACACTAATAACAGAAAAGCAGAAGGAGAATAGTATAATTGCTTGTAAAAATATGTTACAAAGTACTTGCTAAAAATTGAAAATATGCCCAAGTGACTTTAAGAAGTCAAGTATTAAATTTCCCTCTTGAAATAAGAAAGAATTGAAATAATAAAATCAGTGAAATCTTTAACATAGTCAACTATAAATTATATTGCCAAATTTAAAAGCTTCTATGCTATGTTTTGTGAGTATATGAACCAGTTACAATCACATTATTTCTCTTTGTAAATTGAATGGCTGCGAAACTTTTAATTAAACAAACTATGAAAAGAACAATCCCATTACTAATCATATTTGCTGGTATTACTAGTTCTCACATAATCAGCAGGTCCCTTGAATCTTCTCCGGAAGCTCAAAGTATGAATTTGAATTTGAAAGATGAAAGTCAAAATGAGGTTGGCAAAACCAATTTTGGTGACTTTTGTGGACACGCCGAGGGGATTCAGAATGAAATGGTACACAACCAGCCTGTAATCCCTGTTCCAGATTGGTTGACTGAATTCACGGGAATAACAGAGTGGCCTGGAATGGATCCACCATACATTCCACTCGACTTTATAAATTTTGACGACATCATCCCAAATTCACCACACGCACCTGGTGATTGTGGTGCAGCCAGAGCTGAAAACTCATGTTCATTTGATTGCTTCAATTGTGTTTCACATGATGATGTGTACACTTGCCCTGTTTTATCTCAAACTTTTGATGATGGACCATCTTTATCTACACCCAGACTTTTAGATGCTTTGAAACTGCCTTCAACTTTTTTCACTTTGGGATTGAATGTTGTAAGATTTCCAGATATTTACATGAGGGCTGTTCACCAAGGTCATGTTATGGGATCGCATACATGGTCTCATAAATTTTTGCCATCTTTAAGTAATGAAGAAATCATTGCTCAAATTCAATGGTCAGTTTGGGCAATGAATGCTACTGCTTTCCATTTACCTAAATGGTTTCGTCCACCTTTTGGAGGAATTGACGATAGAGTCAGAAGTATAGTTCGTCAATTTGGTATGCAAAGTGTGTTATGGGATTATGACACTAATGATTGGAGGTTATTAGACCCTCATTCTGTTATTGAAGAGTCCAGAATTTACAGTGATTTGAACAATTTTAAACATCGCAATAACAATAGAGGCCTTATATTGGAGCATGATTCCGTTCCTCGTACAGTAAACGTTGCTGTTAGACTTATTGAAAGTGTGATGGCTGATGTTAGACAAATGACTGTGCCTCAGTGCGTTGGGGGTAATGATTATATCAGAACCTTTTAATAACCACAATAAACAAGCAACTTCTTTTATGTAGCTTTAAAAAAATTTGTAAAATCTTTATTTCTTTGCAGCCATCAGTAATAAATGTAGATGGTGAACAATTAAATTGAACCAAATATTGCTAATTTATTGCCTAAATTTTTTTTGAAGATCGAGTTAGAGTTTGATGATTAATTTCAATGTGATTGATAAGGTACTATGTTGTTTATTTTTCAGAGTTAGTTAAGACATTCATGATCAAGAAATGTTACATGACGAATCGAGGCAAAACCAATCAAGTACTTACTACGGTAGGTTTACCAATCAAGTACTTACAACGGTAGGTTTTTGGCTCTCGATTGAACAAACTCTTTCTCACTGTCTCATGGTTTCCTTTGTAGAAGACTTCTTAAACTATGTGCTTAAAGATTGGGATTAAAGTTTCGTAAAATTCTTCGCTGGCATGAGAAACGTGTGTGTGCAGACACTATCTGAATTTTACTGGACCAGGAACTTGAAACAGAAATACCGAGGTACAAAAACTTGAACATGAAGCATGAAAAACTTTTATACACCCACTGATAATCCAAATTAGGGGATTGTCGTGGACCGTGTAAATCGGAAAGACATCTTTCACTCTCTATTGTTTAAAGCTCCCCAACCTCAAAACCTATTAGTGTTTCGTTGTAAGGTTTTAAGCCAGTATTGTTAGTGATTAGGGATTTAGGATTTAACCATGAAACCTTTCTTATGATCCATGTTAAATCTTTCTTATGATCTCCGTAACATCCTGATTAAAAAGTATAAGCAATTGCCTTATAGATGGCAAAACCAGACTCTTCCTTTTTCCAAAAACGCACTCACACTACTCTATCGAGCATCTTTTGAGAGACGTTTAATCCATCAAAAAAAAACAAAAAAACAAACATGTCTGAGCCTATTAGAAGCAAAAATGGAGACATCTCCAAGGCACCAACACCTCAGAACACGCCATCTTCGGTGACCAATAGCTATTTGAGATCACAACCACCAACTGTCTCCACAATCAACGAAGAAGAAGATGAAGCAAGCAATCAGTTAGCCAACAACCCAGCTCTTCTCTCGATGATTCAGGGAAAATTGGGAACTCTTGTTGGACAACAAAGTGGATACATTGAAGGATTACCAAAGAAAGTCAAACAAAGAGTTTTTGGATTAAAGTCAATTCAACAACAGCAAATGAAGTTGGAGGCCGAATTTCAAAAAGAATTATTAAACTTGGAAAAGAAATACTTCAAGTTGTATGAACCTTTATACGCAAGAAGAAAAAACATTATTGTTGGTGATGAAGAGCCAACCGTGGATGAAATTGAAGAAGGAAAGGCATTAGATGAAGATGAGGAAGATGAAGATGAGGATGACGAAGAAGAAGAAGAAGCTGAAGCTGAAGACAATGAAGAAGCTTCAGAAGAAAAGGGTGTTCCTGGTTTCTGGTTGACTGCATTAGAAAACTTGACTACTGTCTCTCAAACTATCACTGAAAGAGATTCCGAAGTCTTGGACAACTTAGTAGATATCCGTATGAAGTATTTGGAAACTCCAGGTTTTGAATTGATCTTCGAATTCAAAGAAAATGAATTTTTCACCAATCAAATCTTGACTAAAACTTATCATTACCAAGCCGAATTGGGTTACTCTGGTGATTTTGTGTATGACCATGCCGATGGATGTGAAATCAACTGGACATCTAAAGAAGTTAACGTAACAATGAACATTGAAAGAAGAAAGCAAAGAAACAAAACTACAAAGCAAACTAGAACTATTGAAAAGTTGACACCAACAGAATCATTCTTTAACTTCTTTGACCCACCTAAACCTCCAAAGAAAGAAGAAAACGATGATGAAGATGACGATGATGAAAATGATAATGACAATGAAGAAGATGACGAAGAAGATGATGATGAGGAATTGGAAAGTAGATTGGAGTTGGATTATCAATTGGGTGAAGAAATCAAGGATCGTTTAATTCCAAGGGCCATTGACTGGTTCACCGGTGAGGCCGTTGATTACGGTTTCGGTGATGAATTCGAAGACGGCGAAGATTATGATAGCGAAGACGAAGACGATGATGAGGATGCCGATGAAGATGATGGTAAACCAAAGGAAAACCCTCCTGATTGTAAGCAACAATAAGGAGTCTGCTTTTTTATAGTAAGGAATGATTCTAGTGGGTAGGAATTTCCGAGATTGGTATTTTTGTGTATTGAGTAAAGATTTTTTTTATACTCATTCAACTGTAGCTTATTAAAATTTAGCTGGAAGTATTCCAGTTCATGATTCTTGGCCAGGGTTTGATTAGCTATTGAAAAGAAAGAAAAATGTTAAGAGTGTATTTTTAGCTGGGTAGTGTCGTATATTGGCGTTAGATTATCCTAAAAGTTTTTTTTCAATTCTTCTTTTGTTCAGGTAATATGAGCTTTTCCTAACATCTTTTCATGAGGATAATTATTACTCCATTTCGCAACTACCTGAGCCCTTAGTGAAGGCTTAATTATTGAATAATGCTAGCTAAGAATTAACTGTAGTTTAAGTCGTTACGATTGTTGTGAAATCGGTTGAGAAACGTTAGCTATGTGTTAAATATCTCATATTTTTAACGGCTTTACAGCATTGTGGGAGACAGTTGTTTATTTCGCTACTGTATGGGCAGCAGCTACATTTTTTTTTTCATAGAAACTTTAACCTGGGTGTGAATTTTCAGTATCAGTTGTGTGTCGATCATAAATCTTTGCATGTGATTGTTTTGGTAGGAGTACATAAAAGAGCGATCAAATATCAAATATGATCTGATTGTAGAGTTTTAGGAATTTTTGCTAATATGGGAACTCACGGATAAGCAAAATAATTTTTAGGACTTGGAATTGAAAGGAACGTGATGAAATTGAAAGGAGAGTGATGAAATTGAAAGGAGAGTGATGAAATTTCGTTTTTGATGTCTCCAGTCAATACTCTTAAGAAGGACCCACGATTTCAATCTGCTGACAGAGCAAAAGTGTCTGTGTATTTGGGAGAATTAATCAAATCTTTATTGATTTTTGTGTATGTAAAGTGGTGGAAATATGCTAATCGATATTCACCTGCCTTAAATTTCAAATTTGCACTTTATTCCAATAAATCGTAGAATTTGATCAATATAAAAGTTTTCTAGTCACCACTCCCTCGTTTGTTCTCACTCAGTAACAAACGAGCGAAACTCAAACAAACGAGCGAAACTTAGTCTAATTGAATATTTTCGCATAATATCCTTGATGATCATCTTGTGATTGAATTCATCCTGCAGATTTTTATTTGTAATTATATCATTGAGTGCCCTTTTGTAACCAGGTTGCACGTGCAATCATTTTAGGAATATTTTTTAAATGGTTTAAAGGAATCGAATACACAGATCAAGTTCGGGTGGAATAGGTGACTGTAGGTATATATGGCCATTTAATGCTTTGAAGCAGTCTTTACAAAAAAAGGGTCTGCTTGGATGATGGCATCATTTCCCGTGCTCCCTGATGACAGTTTCGAAAAAGCTTCTACCACATTGCTAGTTCTTTTTGAAGCTCGCTATAAGATCATAAGTTGACTAATAAGTGAAAAAGACCAAGTTAAAAGTTTTCAAGTGTAACCTAACAAATATCCAGGAAGAATCACTTGACATTACATGTCAATACACTTTCCATTCGTAAAACCCTTTTTGTATCAGAATAGGGTTTCAGCAAATTTGGGGTGCATAGATCACTGTGTATGAATGTATGTAATTGCTAATTCATGTGTTGCATAAATATGGTGCATGCGTGGATCATCAATATAGTTTAGCAGTTGTAACAAATGTGGACCATTTAAGCTGTTGTAAGGGCCAAATAAAACATAATATCGATAATTACTATCTTACAAGGATGGTTGTTTTTGAAAGATATTGAAGCAGTAAATTGGTGTCTCGTGCATAGTAGTTGGCTTAGAAATTTTTGGCTTAGAATGTCCACATTTCAAAGAATCGAATGGCTTTGGAATTTTCTGATTTTCAAATAGGCGGATCTAGGAAACATGCTTATGATTTTTTGTTTTGAATTTAGTATAAGCATTGGCTTCGTCACCTCATACCGAGGATAGCATCTTCTTTATATTCTTGGAGACAAAGTTTACGCCGCTCAAATGCCGCAGGCCGATGCAAAACAATGTGTAAGATCTAAAACCCTTAAATCATGATGTGTACTATTGTTTTCAAATTAGTTCAAACTGCCAAGGGGCAAAAAGATGCAGTAACAAATACGAAGGAAGCAATGTGGATAAGGTGATCAAACGGTTATACATACTGTGAAACCTGTGAAATTTATAATGCTATTCAATGTAGATAAGTTTATATTTGGTTAGGGGTTAGGGTTCTTCAATTTAAGGTTTATGAATCGGACCACTCGATATCATGATGCCATAATAATCTATTTTTACATTATCATAGGCAAATTTTTCTTGTCACGCTCAATATACATATTTTACATACCATCGCAAGTGTGCTTCAAGAGTGTATTTTTTTTTTTTTTTTTTTCCTCATGAATGTAAGGTTGTGATTAGAATACATTTGTAGATACACCTTCTATTGGTTGAAGCATGTATTCACATATTCAATCCATACATGTGTTGGTTCGTAGATTATGTATTGGTTCGTAGATCATATGTATTTCAAGGGCTTGTTTAAAACTAAGGCGAGGGCTTACGTCTTGAGTACCACCTGGTTACTTATGACGTAATCAAGTTGCGGAAAACTGCGTTTTGGCTCAGATCCTCGGGTTCAGTACATAATTTATGCTGCACTGAATGCCGACTTTGTAATCTGTGGCAGTATGATTTAGCACCTTTTTCAATAGGAGTCTACATTTACGAATTGACACATTAAAAGTTTTGATAAATACAGTGAGAAAGCAGATAACAAGTATATGTTGAAATCTTTATATATAGAAAGTGTGTATATCAAATCTATCATAACCTTCTTTTTGGATTATTGCAGCTACGATTTCATTCATCATGATCATGATACTCGTAAATTTGGAAACCTATACAAAAAAAAAAAACACACATGTATTGTATCTCTTTCTAAGAGTCAATTTGTCAGTTAATTTTCGATTTTAGCCATCGTCAATTGTTCTAGGCTGAATATGCGGTATTACTCTCATCACACTATGTGTGATACATTGAGAATTTGAATGAAAAAAATCACATGCAATTCTTGGATAACAACCACTTCATCTTCAATCTTTAATTGTTTTTTACATCTTGCATATGTGTTTGTGTAAGGCAATCCACAAATAGCGCGACACAATTGGAGCTTTGTACACTATAGAAGACAAGAAGAGTGTGAAAAAGAAACTGCTTGCTAATGGAATGAAAAACTGATGGCTGCTAACTTTTCATACACATGATAAAATTGTAACGGATAACATTTTTGAAATGGAATTAAAAAATAAAAACCAAAGAAAAAAGAATATATAAGGAAGGAATCTACCAAGTTTATTTGCTATTCAAAACACCATTTCCAGATCAATTCAAGATGACCAAAACATTTAGCTCAAAAACTGTTTCACATGTTAACTCATACAGCCTTGTGGAGAAGGTTGTTGGATACTTGATTACCTATAAATTTATTAACGTTATCTTTCAACAAGTTTACTTGCCGCTTTGGAATTTGTTGAACATTAACTTGATTTCAGCATATCCAAAGGTTTATGAAAACGTTAGTAAGGCTGATGGTTTCGTTGAATCTCAAGTCTTGACTGAATCATTTGACAAATATGTTTTAACTTTCCCAGTTCAAAAATTAAAGGAACTTAACTCAAAAGTTGTTAAACCAACTAATGATTTCTTATACAACAATGTTGTCAACAAATACTTACCAAATGCTGAATATAAATTTGATGAATCAGTCAATGAAGTTAACAAATTCTTTATCATCTTTAATGAATTATTGGTCAGATTGAAAACTAAAGTCTCTAGCACTTCAACTGATATTTCTAACGAAATCATTTCAACTTACAATGATGAAATTAAACAAATTTCAAAGGATAACAATGTTAACTTGAAAGGTAACTTGACTGCATCTTTAAACACTGCTTCTAAATCATTCACCAAACTTAATGAAGGATTCATTCAACCTATCAAAACTCAAACTCAAGGTTACGTTTCTGAAGTCGCTTCTAGTACAAAATCAAGAGCTGATTTCTTGATTGCTGACACTAAATCAAAGGCTGATACTTTGATTGCTGACACTAAGTCTAAGGCTGATGCTTTGATTGCTGATGCTAAGCAAACTCTTGCAAAATCATCAAAGAATGTCGGAGCCGCTAACATCCCAGCAAAGGCAACAGAGGTTGTAAACTCCACCATTACTGCTTCCGCTTAATTTTAGTTTAAAGGGGGTTCCCTATAAGGGTATATTTTATTTATTGATATTATACATTTAAGATTGTAGATTTTATTACGAGCCCACGTTGATAGACGGGGTCTATCTCGTATAAATATCATGGCAAAGCATATGAACTTGCTGAAATACTGAAATTGACTTTTAATCTATACTACTAAAAGTTAACATCATTCAAGATAACTTGTTTAGTTGTACGCTTTGGTGATCGTATTTCTATAGCTTGAGATAGCAAGATAAGAAATCAATTGCTGCACCAGGGCTTAAACTACACATCTACAAAACACGCTTTTGCAAACAACAGGATACATAACCATTATTATAAGGGTGAACCCTCTACCCCCCATACGAAGATGAATCACTCTGATAAGTGAAAGGGATGATTTATCGCTTAGAAGCGTCAAAGTAGTTGTGTTTGTATTGTATTAGAGTCATTAATAGCATTAAGAATTCGTAAACAGAGCAAACTAGGGAACTATTCTTAAAATTTAGCATTCAGAATAACCCTTATTCAATAGAAATATATACAAAAAACAGTGCACCCTAATTTCAGATTATGTTCTATTAGTACAAAAGAGATGGTTCACGGATAAAATATTGTTTAATTTCATGCTATTTTTGTATCAAACTAACCATACCGTGTGACTGTGGAGCTAGAAGATGAATTCGACTTTTTAATTAAGAAACAAAGCTCAAGATGTAGAAAGTTATAAAATGCAAAAGTCTTTACACCAAAGCTATAAAATGTAAAAGTCTTTACACCATTAGTAACTTTGAGGAAGAAAGCATGTCTTGAACGCATTCTCTTGAATTTCCGTATTAAGCTAGTTTCCATTACAAATTCAAATTTATGAAAAATTTTAAAATATATGCTTTGAAGGTCAAATTGTTCATGAATATGTGCTAAAATAAATCACTTGGGAAGTTCGATATCGGCATTTTCAGGAATGTCTTCATATCTACCATCCAAGTAAAGTTCAATGTCACTAAGACGTTTTTCCCATGATTCAACACTACTTAATTTCTTCTTAATGTCTGAGATTTCGTTATCGATTGATTTCAAATTTTCTTCATTACTCAAGTCGGTAAATTTCCAATCACCACCATCTTCAATTTCCAAGATGACATCATGATACTTCATCAATAATGGCCTATGAGATAAAGTAATGAAAGTGATCAGCTTACCACGCAACATTTCAAATAAATAATCTTCAATGTCAGTTGACACCGCATTTGTACTTTCGTCCAAAACAACCAATTTTGGATTTTTAAATAACACCCTTGCTAAACTCATTCTTTGCTTTTCACCACCGCTAAAAACGTCCTTCCAATTTTTGACCACATTGAAATTGCCTTCTCTCTTCAAAAGATATTCCAATTTAACTTCTCTCAAGACATGATACAAATAATCATCGTTGTAGCCCATTTCAATCATATCACTGTAGGTATAAGGATAAATGATTTGATCCCTTAAATTTCCGTGAGGAAAGTAAGTCTTTTGAGGGAGAAATAAGATATCATCATCGTTAGGCTTAGACAATAACCCACTATATAAGGGCCACAAGCCTGCCATAATACGGGCAATAGAAGTTTTACCACTACCATTGGAGCCCAAAATCAACAAATTTTTGTTATGGTCAACTTTGACATCAAGAGGCTTGATCAATGGTTCATTGCTTGAGCCTTCTGATGATGGAATAATCACAGGAAAATGTTCAAAGCGGACCCCCAGATCATAATTACTTTGAATTGTGCCGTGAATATCTTTCATTCCATGTTTAGAACCGTAGTCAAACCTTGGAGAGTGAACTCTGTGCAATTGGGTTAATAAATTGAAAACTCTGTCAGTATACCCAGTCAATTCTGAGATATCTTTGATTGAATACATTAAACGAGAACCTGCATCAGCAATATTCAAAAGTAATCTTTTGTTAATAATAAATTGCCTCATGTTTTGTCTCTCATCAACAAAAGAGGATTTCTTATCAACGCCCTTGGCAGGCCAAATTTCATCCAAGAAAACAGGCAAACCAGCAAAAATGTAGCCCCATGCCGACCAGGTATACTTTAAGACGTAATCTTCAACCATTGAGTAATAGAAAGATATATTAATTTCCTTATCAAAATGTTGCATTAATTGTTTAAAATTGTCAAACAACTTTGTTTTCTCAATTAATGAGCCTTTATAGAATCCAATTTCTTCAGAATTTGTCATCAATTTCAAATGCATATTGAAGTATTCTCCTTCTAAGTGTGTTTTTTTGGCAGATAGTTTACCAAAGTTTGGCGTTGCTCTTTTCAATAAAGCTGCTGTTACAAAGTAGTTTGCAAAAATACCAATGATTGCTCCAGTTCCCAAATTATCTCTCAAATAGACAGAGAAGAAAATCAAATCTATGAATGGTTTACCCATATTAGAAAATAAGTCACAGATTGAATCGCAGAATTTGGTGATATCATTCGAAATATATTGGTTGATATTTTCAATTTCATTGTTATTAAGTCCAATCTTATAATAAGCCATAACCTTGTCTAAGTACATGTCATGAATATATCTTGTTAAGTTTGTTCTGAAACTTAATGATAATCTTTTTGTCAAGTACTTGATAGCAGCATTGGTATATGAGGCTGGAAATGCAATCAAAATCCAATAAATCAAATCACGAACAAACTTTTTACCATTACCACTAATTAAGTTTTTAACGATTTGACCATCAAGCTTTGCAACAACTAAGGAAAGCCACGTTCTTAAGATAAGTAAGGCACATTGAAATCCCAATAGATAAGAATTTTTGGACTTGAACTTTGGGATCAAGATTCTCCAAATGATGATTAATTGACTTAAAAATTTTGATTGATAAAGAGATCCCTTTTGCTGAGCCTTAATTTTTTGATCAACCAAAAAATTCTTGTATAAATATTTATCTGCCGCATATTTATCCAAGTCTGGCTTTGGAATTATAATACGAGTATATGAATCTTTTCCCTTTGGAATCAAAATCTCTCTTGAACTGTTTTTAAGAATACTAGACAGTTGTCTGATGAGATTAGGACGTTGTAATTTGCGAGTGAGAAGGTACTCATTGTACTTATTCAATAAGCTTCTCAACGCGAGCCATACCGTCAAACCTGTTGTTGAAATCAAAGTCGTTAAGAAGAGAATCACTGGTCTTGATCGATAGTTGATCTTGACATTGTTGGTGGCATATACATCTTTTAATATCAGGATAATATTTTGAAGATCTTGCTTTGAGTAGTTTGTCAATTTGGAAAATGCTGCCATCACGAATAGGTTATTTGATGAATTTATAACCCTTATTTAAGGTTTATGGTTTCGAATGAATCTTTTCTATCTTGCCTTGACAAAGTCTATCAACTATTTAAATGCCTTCTTGTTCAAGAAAAGGTTTTTAAATAAGTCAATATGTATATATTCTGCACTTAAGCCCTTTAAGAAAACAAATATTCTGATGTTGGAGTTGTTTCAAAATATCGTTTGTTAGATCCCTTATCAATGTATTTGAAATGATTGCTGTCTTTTAACACTAGAAGAAAAATTAATAAAAAAAGCGAGGAACAATGTTCAGCGCTATTTTTTTATCAAGAAAACTCGTGACTCTCGTATAATGTGGGGATAAAATATTCTCAGCTCACAAGAATTGACTTACAGAACAATGTTGAAGTTTATAAAGCCAAAGGAATAATGTTTTTGAATTACAGGACCAAGATTTCAGCCTAGCTTCATGTGTCTCGATTGTATTTTCTTTTTAAGAGTTGTTTTTGATTTCAAAAGAGTTAATAATTGTGTATATGCACAATCGAGGGAGATGATGTTCAGTACATCTTGTGGCACATCTTACATTTGAACAGGACCAGGCAATACTTAAGTAACTTCAAGGAAAATTAAGCCAAAAACGACACAACAAAAGCTTCTTCGTCAAATAAAAATAATATTCAGTTTACATCTCTTATTCTTACCATCTTTACAAGTATTTTGGGCTCAAGCTCGATATTTGAATCGGAATAGTAATATTGATAATATTAACGGTAAACTCTCTTAAATTTAGTCGCTGTACTGGTTGGGGAAATCGGTCGTTCGGGTATTCGATTAGTGGTGGATGAAAAATCAATCAATTGTCATAGAATGATCCCGTGGTTGTGGTTTGTATTTAATTCGTAGATGTTTAAAAAATATGCGAGCCGTAAAATATTACAGACAGCGATTCAGATGATCAAGGACTTTTACGCATATTCTCTATAGCACTTTTACGCATATTCTCTATAGCACTGTTTCCCGTATCTTAAGTGAATCATATTTGTTTCAACTAACTAATATATAAAAAAACAACTTTTTATTTGAAAAAACAAGTTGTAGGTTTGTTTGAAAAATAGATTGTGCTTCTAAATCCAAATTTAGGCTCACAGGTGAAAAGTAAGATGATTTACCTTCTCTTATTAGTGAAGAAACCAGACAATACCCAAGTGGTAAATAGAAGAAAAGCACTAGTAGCACAGAAAAATTTCTGTCAAAATGACAGCCAGAGTGAAGGGTTGAATGGCATTAGCAGCGATAAGTATTAGTGATAACAATAACTTATGATAGCTTTAGCAACCACAATACTATACTAGCATTGGAAGCCAATTTGCTTAGAATGCAATTTTGGAAAAATTGTAACTTCACTCGGCCAGTGATGATTTCAAGAATTTTCCAGTACATCCGGTATATTTCCAGCAGATAACCTTACCACAATCTGAAAGTTTAGACCTGCTATAATTCTTTAGCTCAAAAGCAAAAACGCATTTTTTGGAAATTATTAGAAATGTGCTTCAATGGTATCTGCAGATGTATTAACAGAAAGAACAATATACATACATTAGCATGCAAATAGAACTGGCCTCTTCAAAGATCTTTCTCGAATTATTCAACCACTGCATGAATAGTTGAAGCCACCAACTTGAAAAATAGTGCAAGAATAAGCAGTTCACTAGAGCTAAGCTCATAAATTTTTATGAATCAATCGTATATTTGATGAGTTTATATCAGAGTATTTTCATCCCAATGAGTATAAAATATCGTAAATCGAATTGAGAAACTATAAGCATACCCAACACATGTTCTGATCTATGCTCTCAAGTTTCTTACTTTGGTTGACATAGAAATAAAGCTAAGAACCAGAAATCAGGACTAAGGAACCATCTATTACCGTGTGCATCATCATTCTAGAAATTCAAAAAAAAGCCTACGTATAAATGATAATCGAAAACAAATTGAATTTTCAACTGTTCATCCAAACTTTATAAACACTTCTGTTCTAGCAAGAGGCTAATACTCATAGCATGTTATGTTCATTCTAGTTTTATACTTGTATTTGTTGTAATATTTAGGATTGATGATCAAAAGCACCAATAATGAGTAACAGGTGATGAAAAGTTTCTCCAAAGACAGTGTCATTAGTTGCATTGGAAGTCTTCATCTCTTCAATATTTTAAATCAAGACTTACCTTGAATGAGAAGTCATACAGGCTTTGAACAAGTTAAACTCAGAAGCACATGTATCCTTAGATACATTCGTATAATTCTTTAAGATGCACTGACCATAAGCTGCTCCTTCCTTCGAGCACTTACCGGTTTTCTCCATTAGACGCTTTGCTGGTCTAACCTTTGTCATGGTATAACTAATTCTTTCTTCTCGCTTATTTGATTATGTAATGATTATAAAAAAAAAACATATTAAGAAAGGTGGAGCTGAAATACGGCTCTTTGAAATGTTTTAAGAAGGAAGGGTTTTCAAATCAACTAATCCTATTCTATCTTTAAAATCAGAGAATATTGGAATATTCTTGTTACCCGAGCACCTTATTTACATTTGCAATTACGCAACGTCTCAAAAGGACTTCTACTCTGATCTTCTCTTTCGCACTCAATACAATGCTTGCGAACAGTTCAATTCTTAGACATTTATGAAGATTGAACAAGATTTATTATAGGGGACATTGTAGGGTTCAAAATGAGAAAGATACTAGTAGTCAACATTTTATAGAAAGCATTTGACATCAAGGGTTGAATCAGTTATCAATTCATTTTCTCAGTATATAGAATTTGAGCGTAACAAAGTATGGTGATCAAAACAAGAGGTGTTAAGAAGTCTTGAGGCTTTATGATTTTTCTAGTGTGAAAAACCAGTGACGGCATTCCTAATTCAAAGGATAAAATTGTAATTAACGAGTCGATTGGCTACAATTCAAATTTTTGGCAACCATAAGTTTCAAATTGTAAAGGCTTATTTGCCGCAACTTTTGTCGGACATCAAGTGCGATGATTGACTTCGTTTAAATTATCCCATGATACTGTTTAAAATCGTCTCCTCGAGAAGAACTTGTTGATAACAACCTAAATAGTGCTTTCTCCAATTTAGAAGAAGATTACGAGGTTCATTCTAGAAAACAGAATCAATAAACGATAACGATAATCGGAAGTCCTACAAAAAATTCATATATATCACAAAATTGCAATTTAATAACAATCAAAAAAGGTTCAGGAAACTACAATTTTGATAACATCACTCAAGGCCAAGTGAGTTAGACTTTAGGAAAGAATAGTATAAATCACTAAAGGTATGCTAAAGAAATTAATAGTATTGAGTAACCAGTGTGCAGGTTTCATTTTCACAGCTCGCTTCGCAGTTTGGGTATATAGACTCGATAAAAATTAATGAGTCACGAAAAATAGCAGCCACAATGGTTTCCATCCAAAAGGTACCCATCTTGGGCAAAGAAACCATTCATGTGGGTTACGGAATCAGTGAACATATCGTTAATGAAGTTCTTACTAATAAGCTTTCATCCACCTACGTCATCATTAGTGACACGAACATGGCAGCTACTAAACCATACTCCGAGTTAGTAGGCAAATTTCATGAAAAGTTAAATGACTCCAAAAGTGGTTCAAGATTACTTACATTCAACGTGGCTCCTGGTGAAAACAATAAAAGTCGTCAAACTAAGGCATCAATTGAAGATTTCTTATTGCAACAAGGGTGTACCAGGGACACTGTCGTGTTGGCAGTAGGTGGTGGGGTAATCGGCGACATGATTGGGTTTGTTGCTGCTACTTTTATGAGAGGTATCAGAGTTATTCAAGTACCAACTACACTTTTAGCTATGGTTGATTCGAGTGTTGGAGGTAAAACTGCTATTGACACACCATTGGGTAAGAATTTCATCGGTGCTTTCCATCAACCGGAGTATGTTTTTGTTGATATTTCGTTCTTGAACACATTACCTGAAAGGCAATTTATCAATGGAATGGCTGAAGTTGTTAAAACAGCAGCAATTTGGAATGAAAATGAGTTCACCAGATTGGAAAAGTTTGCTCCTCAATTTTTGGCTGCTATATCAGGTTCAGACCGTAGAGATTTAACTTCAATCAGAGATGAATTGACTAAAACTGTCTTAAAGTCTATTGAAGTTAAAGCTCACGTTGTTTCAAATGATGAAAAAGAAACCGGATTGAGAAACTTGCTCAATTTTGGGCATACGATAGGTCATGCAATTGAGGCAGTTTTGACCCCAGAAGCTTTACACGGGGAATGCGTTTCCATTGGTCTGGTACTTGAAGCAGAATTGGCAAGATACCTCGGTATTTTAGCACCTTCTGCTGTTGTGCGCTTATCAAAATGCCTCGCTGCTTACGGCTTGCCTATATCCGTCGATGAGAAGTCTTTTTTGGCTAAAATCGGAGCAAAGCGTTATAACTTGAATCTTGACATATTATTGAAGAAAATGTCAATTGACAAGAAAAACGATGGTAGTAAAATCAAATGCGTTTTATTGGAGTCGATTGGTAAATGTTATCAAGAAAAAGCACATCATATTTCTAAGCAAGACTTATCTTTTATTTTAACCGATGAAGTTTTTGTTCATCCTTTCAACTCAGATGAGACTCCAACTTCAAATGTGGTTGTCCCTCCTGGGTCAAAATCTATCTCGAACAGAGCGTTAATCTTGGCTGCATTAGGTAAAGGAGTAGTCAAAATAAAGAACTTACTTCATTCAGATGATACCAAACATATGTTAGAGGCTGTTGAATGCTTAAAGGGAGCTGAAATAAACACAGAAGATAACGGTGAAACCATTGTTGTATCTGGAAATGGTGGAAACTTCACGGCTACTAAAGAAGAGATCTACTTGGGAAATGCAGGTACCGCTTCTAGATTCTTGACAACAGTGGCTGCTCTCGTTAATGTATCTCCGGAATCTAATGATATTGTATTAACAGGTAATGCAAGAATGCAGGAAAGACCTATAGGACCATTGGTGGATGCCTTAATTGCAAATGGTTCTCAAGTAAAATACCTTAATAAAGAAGGCTCACTTCCTTTGAAAGTTAATTCGGGCCAGGGCCTCCGTGGTGGCAGAATTGAATTGGCCGCTACCATCTCTTCTCAGTATGTTTCATCGATTTTAATGTGCGCTCCATATGCACAAAATGAGGTGACATTGTCTCTAGTGGGTGGAAAACCTATTTCCCAATTGTACATCGATATGACCATTGCTATGATGAAATCTTTTGGAGTTGAAGTCACAAAATCCACCACCGAAGAGTATACCTACCACATTCCAAAGGGCATCTATAAAAATCCTTCAGAATATATTATCGAATCTGATGCTTCTTCGGCCACATATCCTTTAGCTTTTGCTGCTTTAACTGGTACAACCTGTACGATTCCTAACATAGGATCTCTGTCTCTACAAGGTGATGCACGCTTTGCTGTTGATGTCTTACGTCCAATGGGCTGCAAGGTGTCTCAATCGCCAACTTCGACAACAGTTACTGGACCTCCGCGTGGACATTTGGTGCCATTGCCTCATGTGGATATGGAACCCATGACCGATGCTTTCTTAACTGCTTCTGTTGTTGCAGCAGTTGCAAAAGATGGAAAAAATACCTCTACTAAAATTACAGGAATTGCTAATCAAAGAGTCAAGGAGTGTGACAGAATAGCAGCAATGGTATCTGAGTTATCAAAGTTTGGTGTTAAAGCTGGTGAATTGACGGATGGTATCGAAATTCATGGTATCAGTCTTTCTGAACTTCGCACCCCAAAGGCAGAGAATAGAGGGGTCAAGACTTACGATGACCATAGGGTTGCAATGTCTTTTTCACTCTTGGCTGGTTTGTGCTCTGACCCAGTTTTAATTCAAGAAAGATCCTGTACAGGTAAGACATGGCCGGGGTGGTGGGACACTTTACACACGAAGTTCAATGTTCAAATGAATGGACACGAGTTACCGCTTTCTTCTCAAAAAGAGTTCGCAAACAAGACGTCTGCTGTAAATGGAAAAAAGTCTATTGTTGTTATTGGTATGCGTGCCGCAGGAAAGACAACTTTATCTAAGTGGATAGCTTCTTTCTTAGCTTTTGACTTTGTTGATTTGGATCATATTTTAGAAGAGAGGGTTGGAACAGATATTGTAACTTTTATTAAAGAGAACAGCTGGGAAAAGTTCAGAGAAATCGAGGCTGAAATTGCCCAAGAAGCTTTGATCAAATATTCAAATAATCATGTTATTTCTACTGGTGGAGGAATCGTGGAAAGTGAACTCTCTAGAAAATTATTGAAGAAGTATTCTGAAACTGGTATTGTTTTACATTTGCATCGTGATATAGACGAAACGGTTAAGTTTTTATCTGTGGACAAGTCAAGACCATCATTTGTTAGTGAAATACAAGAGGTTTGGGAGAGAAGAGAGCCTTGGTATCGTGATTGTTCAAACTATCATTTTTACAGCTCTCATTGTGAAAATGAATTAGAGTTCAAAAAGTTGAGAAACCTGTTCACTAATTACATTAAAACAATAACTGGTTTAAGCGATACGGAGATTCCGAAAGAGAGATCAGCCTTTGTATCTTTGACTTATCCAGATTTACTGCTTGCTACTGAAACACTTGAAGATGTTACTCTTGGTTGTGAAGCTGTTGAATTAAGAGTTGACTTGTTGAAAAGTTACAAGCCTAGTTTTGTTGCTGGTCAAACCGCTATTTTAAGAAAGTTTGTGAATATTCCTATCATTTACACCGTGAGAACCATTTCTCAAGGGGGAAAAATTGAAGACAACGATTTGGATACCATTTCAGAACTTTTGTTGCTTGGTATTAAATTGGGTGTTGAATACTTGGATGTCCAATTAACTTACCCTAACTCGATTATCGACTTGGTAGTGAGAAACAAAAAGTTCACTAGAGTTATTGGATCCCATCACGATATTACAGGGAACTTGAAATGGGATAATATCGAGTGGTCCAATAAATTTAACCAAGCTGTCTTATTTGATGCTGATATTGTAAAGTTTGTCGGAACAGCTACCTCATTGCAAGATAATTTGGCTTTGGAGTTTTTCCGTTCTTCCAAAACCTTGAAACCATTGATTTTAATCAACATGGGAGAACACGGTAAGTTATCACGTGTATTAAACACTGTTTTGACTCCTGTGACTCATGATCTGTTGCCATTCAAAGCAGCACCAGGCCAATTGACTATTGCGCAAATCAATAGTGCATTTTCTGAGATTGGCGGATTTGTTCAAAAGAAGTTTTACGTTGTAGGATCGCCCATAGAGCACTCAAGATCACCAGCTTTACATAATTCTGCATATAAGGAGTTGAAGTTACCATATACATTTGAACGTTTCGAATCCACTAGCGCAGAAGAAGTTTACGCTAAATTGATTAAAGACGAAAAATCATTTGGAGGATTAGCAATAACTATGCCCTTGAAAATTGATTTGTTGAAATATGCGAATATCCTTTCTGATGCCGCAAAAACTATCGGTGCTATCAATACCTTAATTCCTTTACCTAGTGGTGAATTGTACGGTGATAATACTGATCACGTTGGTATTACTCAATCTTTCATCAGAGCTGGTGTTCCTAACATTGAGTATTCCAAGATAAATGGGTTGGTTATTGGAGGGGGAGGTACATCACGAGCTGCTGTTTATGCATTAAAGCAGATGGGTTGCAAAACAATTTATATGGTCAACCGTACAGCTTCCAAATTGACTGAAATCAAATCTTCATTTCCAAGTGATTACAATATTGTTATATTAGATTCCGAAGAGGAAATTGATTCATCCGAACCGATTCTGTTGATCTTGTCATGCGTTCCAGCTGATCGCTCAATAGATGAAGCCTTACTTTTGAAAATCGAGAAGTTGTTACACAAAGGTGTTACTGTTGATGTGGGATTTTCTCCTACTTTATTGGAGGCTGCATACAAACCTAGTGTGACCCCAGTTATGAAGGTTGCTGAGAAGTTCGGTTGGAAAGTTATACCTGGTGTTGAGATGTTAGTGAACCAGGGTGAGAGACAATTTAAAGTCCACACAGGGTTCACCCTGCCATATAAAATAATTCGTGCAGCTGTGCTCGAAAACTAGTAAGCTCATAGCATAAAAAAGTGTCTGTCGCTGATTGTAACTATTGTTTCCACTTAAAAATTGATATTTCCATTAAATGTAGATCGGAATTTTTCCTGCACTAGTAACACTTTTTCTTTACAAAAGCATGGTGAAAAATAGTAGTTTAATCGAGGAAAGAATTAGAATAAGAAATCTTAATGATAGAGACATCGTTCATATCAATTTAGTATTGAAATCAGAAATATGGCAGACTATGTCAACAATTTTTGTTTATGGTCTCGTGAGTACAGGGCACATGAATAATTCCGTTATAATCGGGTAGACCGAGAAAAAAAGAAAAAAACTCCATAAAAAATAAAGTCAAAACAGTTTAACAATGTAAAATGGAGTTCAGTTACTTGAAAACAAGTTTTTGTAATTTTACCAGCCATACGTAATGTGTATTCCTTCAAGAATACGAACATCATCTTCTTGATCCTACCCAAACATGATTACTTAAAATCGTCTATTCGGATACGAAGTAATAGTTTTTCCATTCCATGTCATTCCTTTTAAAATTTTTGACTCTAGAATAAACAGTGTATCATCCCCTCAGCGGAGAAAAAAACATCCTTTATGCGCGTTGCATTCAACAGAAGATTTAATATAAAAAGCCGCAGCACCCTATAACAAAGTTAAGAATGCTAGTTCCTAAAGTAAGGCTATTTAAAGGGCTTCAAAAGCCATTCGTGAGGGGATACTTTCTTGGTAACTTTAGTCTAAGAGCTTTTAGCGACGCTGATGAAGAGGTCAGTGCTGAGGCACAACTGAATCCCTATATTCATTATCCATTAGTTACCAAAGAACAGTTACGCAAAATATCAAATGACAGCTTCAAATTTGAGTATGGGTACAATTCTTATGCTTATCATGCAAATAATTCTGATCCAATGATTCATTCATTATCTGATTTGACTGTTCCTACGGACTTGACATCCCTTTTACCGAAGCGGAGACCCCATGGCTCACCAGCAGACACATTATCAATCAAAGCAGGTGATGATGCAATGCTAGTATCACCTTCAGTTTTAGCTATAGCTGATGGAGTTTCTGGATGGGAATCAAAGGGTGATCAATGCCTGAGTGGTATATGGTCAAGACTGATGGTTGAAACCTTAAGTAGATTAATGACAGAGTACAAGGTGCTGCATTCTCCTCATCATTTGAATAATCGTGATATTGCTCAGATATTGGACGACTCATACTTGCATACATCACATTTAATGGATTTGCAAGACTTGGACGGATCACTGACTTTGATTTTGGGCATGCTTAGTGGAGAGTACTTAAAAATGATAAGTATCGGAGACTCAAAACTATACATTATTAGAGATGGAGATATAATAAAAACCAATCAAGAACAACTAGTTTCTGAATTATGTCCTCAACAGATTGGAACACAAACGTTAGGTCTGCTACCATCAGAGGTTGCTTGGGTTGACTCTATAAAATTAAGGGAAAATGATATGATTATCATGTGCCTGGATGGCATTTCTGACAATTTGTACGAATGGGAGATTCTACATTATCTTGATGATTTAAGTATGAATAATTTAAAACAGATAGCCACAAAGCTATTGTTAAAATCCAAAGAAATTGCATTTGATGACTATGCTTATACTCCGTATAACGAGAAGATAAATGCATTGCCTGAAAGATTTGGTAAAAATACAAGCAAAGGTGGAAAATTGGACGACATGTCCATATGTGTTGCGAGAGTAGTTAAAAATGAGAATGCTTTAAGAAAGTAAAGATTTGGTCAATAATAGATTAATAAAAGCCAAAACAAAAGTTATTACTGGGGAAATATACTATATATGGATAAATTTATTTTGAAAATAAGAACTTTGTATTAGCATTAAATTTTTGCAGCTAGAAATAGATACTACCTGCAGGGTCACTTAATATTCATAAGCTGAAAAACTAGTGCGATTTGTGTCCGGCAACGGACTTTGGAGTCAATCCACTTTGGAGTCAATCCATGTTACCTCAGGTATATTCCATAGTGGATCAAATCTCAAGAAGTTATTCTGACCTACAAAAGGATTCAGAAAATACTACAATAACTTTTAAGACACGGAGTATGTGCTCCGTACAAAGTAGCTGAGGTAATACTCAATAATTGATCAAACCACAACTCGATATTGTATCAAGATAATAGACAGATGAATTTCTATAAAAAAAGTACAATTGAATATCAATTTGATAATCAGAAGCAAAACTGAAATACCTCATATTAGCACGTTTTAAAAAGTGTGATGGCAATTCATGGTGATCTTTTTGTCAGCCAAATTGTAGGTTCGATGCTTAATCATCTTGAATATATTTCTTCACATTCTTTGTATTACTCACCGCTTCCTCTGCCACGCGTATTCGGTTTTTTTTATCGCAAGGAAAATTTATACAATTGCAAATGGTTTAATGAAAATTCGTTAAATCAGATTTTACAATTTCGTGCCCTAGCCATAGGCATTATGATCATTTGCGAGGTAATTTATAGTAGAGTTGCAGAAGTGAGTTATCCACTTTTGATTATGAGACTTTGGGAGCAATTAATATTAGCAGTGGTCGCGCAAAGTCAATGTATCCTATGATCTTAAACCACATAGAGACGTTTGCGCGCTACTTGAACCGAACCTACAACCCAAAACATATTTCTTTATTACGTATATAGATTAATAGAGATTAGATACCTCCGAGAAATATTGCCTTAAAATCAAAGCAAGCATTTCAGGTAGTTCGTTAATATCTCTCACAACAACGTAGAATTCAAATGGGAAAGTGTTCAAATACTTATCCACTTGCAATCTCATACCACCGTTTTCATCACTTACATAGCTAACTTGGGACATTTCTAAAATAGACTCTTTAGAAGATATTCCATCAATGATAACAAAAACTAACATCACTTTTTCTTCACGAGCCTTTCTTACCAATCTCTGGATAGTAGCATGATCTTCACAGACACCGTCCGAAATTATAATTTGTAATTGCCATAAATCAGCTTGAGATGACAGTCTTGCATTTTCAAAAATCTTGAGAGATTGATTGCACAACAGTTTAATATCAGTACGGGTTTGTTGGAAATCAAACCATTGGAAAATCCTTGCACCCGATTCTTGGTTATTAAATGGCTTATCAAATGGATGAACCACCTTGATATCTTCACCAAAACGAACCACCGAAAGATTTCCTGCTTCCAATTGCGTCAACGCTTTCGACACAAGAGCGATACTATGGAACGCTAACTCTGTCAGTTTAGATTCACTCATAGATTTGGAGTCATCAACTGCAATCATGATTTGGTACTGGCGCTTTGAAGGTTTTGTTCTTCTTAACCAAATTTTATCCTTGCGGAATTCTGAAGCGATATATGTGATAATTCTTTTCATGTTTAATCTTTTACCTGTTTTGTAATCACCTTTCAATTTGGTAGCCAAAGTTGGCTCTAAAATCAAACGCAACTGTTCACAAAGCACCGATGCCAACTCTTGAGTTGCTAATTCAGAGTGTTTCCACAATTCACGTGCGATCTCTAGCTCCATTGGAGCATCGGTAGATGCAGTACTATCAATATTTTCAATTTCATCATCAGTGTCGATCTCCATTTCGGGCGATGCTGCATCCTGGTTTTCATTCTTTATGTTAAATCCTCCTACGAATTTAGCATTATTAAATTCATTGTCTCTCTTGTCAGTGATGTCTTCACCTGAAATCTCTTCCATGTTTTCATCCTTAACGTCAGATAAGTCATCTGAATTGTCCTCCTTCGATTCATCTTTTATTGTATTAGCATCATCAAACTGTTGATCATCGACGAGGTCATCGTCGATGGCCATTTCCTCATCAATAGATTGTACTTGATCTTTATTTGCAGCACCCATTGCTTGGGTATCGTAATCAGCATTCTCTCCGTCGACATGCTCAAACTCGTCTGGTCTTTGATTAGCACTATTTTCTTGTTCTTCCTTGTCAGTTGCCAGTTGGATTTCTTCACGGCGACGATGAAATTCTTTCAAAGAGTCTCCTAATTGTTTGATGGATTCTTTTGCTTCATTTCTGGCTTCGTCTTGAGTTGCCGAATCTTCTTCTTTCTCTTCTTGAGTTTCTGTGCTAGCCCCACCTGTGGCACCAAGATCATCATTTTCTTCAGTAACTTGGTTATCAGCACCTTGTCCAGATTCACCGTATTCTTGCTTGGCAGCAGTGTCATTATCATTAACTTCTTCCTCATGGTTTCCATCCATACCTTCTGCTGACTCCTCGCCATTTTCAGTTGTTTCTTCCTTCTTATCATTTTTTCCAAGGTCTTCAACATCTGACTCTTCGTTTCTTTCTTCCTCATTTTCATTCGAGCTCTCTTGATTTTCAGAATCCATATCTTCAGGATGCTGGCTTTCGTCAACATTTTCCTCAGTCTGTTCAGTTTGCTCTTCAGCTTCCTCCTCCGCGTTCTCTTCTGTCTGCTCTTCGACCTGTTCAACATTTTCATTCTCAGGGCCATCTTCACTCATATCTATATCACCATCATCGTCTTCATCATCAGCCACCTCTTTCTCCTTTTCGTCCTCCTCTTCATCTACATCCAAATTCAAATCTTCAGGCAAATCCATGGTTTCAGTTTCAGGAACGGTATCATCAATTTTTTCATTTTCATCATTTTGAACCACATCATCCTGTTCTGCGACACCTTCATCCTCGTCTTCGCCATCTTGTTCATTGTCTTCCTCTTCGTCTTTTTCCTCTTGTTGATTATTTTCGTCAGCTTGTTGTTTCGAGTCATTTTTTTGTTCTTGATCGTTTGATTCGTCTTCGTTGGCTTCCATATTGTCGTCCATGTTCGAATTTTCGGGTAACTTATCTGAGTCTTTTTCTTTATCGTCCTTTGCCTCTTCATCCCACATTTTTTCATCCAATGCATTAGGATCAGAGTCGTCAATGTCATCGACTTCTTCGTCCAAGTCTTCATTGTCGTTATCTTCTTCTTCAGCATCAGCGTCTTCTTGATCGCTCATTTCTTCTATATCTCCAGCCATGTCGCCATCAATGTCGACAGCGTCATCTTCTTGATCATCTTCCTCTTTATCATTGTCTTTTTCTTCATTAGGTTTTTGTGCATGTTCGGATAAGTCTTCATCGTCTTCGACATCATTAGAGTTATTTTCCACACCCTCGCCATCTCCTAAACCTGTACCATCAGTAAGGTTCTTGTCTTCCTTTTGTTCACTTGGGGGTTCAGGCAGGCAGAAACCCTTAGTGGCGATCGTGTAAAGAATTGACGACAAAATGTAAGTTGCATGTGAAGTCTTTTCGTAGTTGTCCCTGGCCTTCAAAGTCACTTTCCAGCATAACTTGCAATATTCTTGAATAAGTGGAATAGTAAATGATATTAATGTGGACACAGACTCACTTGATTCTGGGCTCAATAATGCAATGGTATCAAAACAAGCCTGTATTCTTTTGATAATCTGTGGACATCTAAGTGCCTTTATTAATTTGTAGAGCGAACCCTGACTCTTTTTAAGCCATTCATCATCTTCATCAGAAATTGATTGACTGAGCTTCAAAGCATTTTGAATAGCAACTATAATCGAATTCGAAAGATTTCTAAAGACCATTTCAAGACTCAAGTCCGATGCACCCACCAGACTAAGTTTCTCAGCATGTACCAGTTCTTTTTCGTTTAAAACATCTAAAACCATGTCTGCTAAGAAGCCAGCTTTAACATTCAGTTTCCAGTCATCCATGTCTTTAATAAGTTCTTTCTCAAATGCTATAAACAGCTCAACAAAATCGGTGGTATCATTGGCTAATATCTCCTCATTGAGATTTTCTAATGAGAACGCGAAGTCCTTTAACTTATAAATAGCCTTATGAAATACAGAGTTCGAGAGCTCTCCTACCTCAATCGCGTACTCCAACACTCTAGGCAACCACATAAGTTTATTTTTGATAACGTTCATAGACAGCTTGTAGATATTTTGATTTTCGAAATTCAATAATTTAGAAGTTGAAAGCCTATGCATCGAAGAAAGCATAACAGACAATTTCTTCATGGAATGACCTAATGATACTAGTGGTTCCCTTGTCACAATAAGCGAATTGATCAAGTTTTCAGCAGCTGCCATACCTTTCTGGGCATCTAAAGGAGGTACATCTTCAGACACATTTGATATTGAAGCGCGAAGACGAGGTACCAAGTCTAAAATGCGGAAGAAATGATTGTCCTCAAAAACTGAAGACTCAAAACTAGCAGCATTGCATAAAATCTCATTAACAGTTGCTTGGTTAGATAAAGTTTCTGCCAGTACTGCTAATTTTAAACCGATTCTTTTTAATTCCTTTAACGTGTCACTTAAAAGTTTGCGCTTTTGGGATTTGAGGGCCGCGATGATTTTTTTGTTGTCTTTTTTCAAAACTTTCGGAGTTTCATTTTGCAAAGTTTCCATATCTTGCAAAAGTGACTTTGAATATTCGTAAAGATTAGGGTATTCAACGCTTGAAATTTTTCTACCGTAAATTTCTATGTTCTTAAGTACCAATGAAATATCCTGAAGACGCTTTGGTCTTTCTGACCAGCCAGTAATTGTATCGAGAACAGCATGATTAATTTCAACATTTGGTATTTCGATTATTTTAAAGTCAACCGATTGGGATTTTGAAATTTTCACACTTTGAAGTCCATTTGTAATCAAAGGTCCGACTGATGTTTGAAGCAAAGAACGATACTTGCGAACAATCTTGAATAAAGACGCATGGGATCTTTTCGCAGATTGCTTAAGAGCATCTATGTTAACATCCTTCCATGATGCCAACAAAATAATTTCATTGATATCTTTTTCAAGAGATTTGCTCCCAAGAGCGATGTTCTCATCAATTAATGGACTGAATTGTTCGTAAAACTTGATGAAATTTTCCAAAGCTGGTTTTATGGGCATCGGTTCAGACTTAGAGGCAATATCTCCACAAAATGCTTTCATCAAATTTAACCTGCTGTGAAACTCTCCGTAAGTTGACTGGCTCATAAACAAATTCAAAGCTGATAAAATTTGAACAACATCAGCTTCGTGATTAACTATTATTGTTTCGAATAAATAAAACCACCAAGAACCAATCTTCTTTTCAAGATTCTTTTCCTCATTTCTAAATAATGCCTTCCATGTGGACAATTCAAGCTTTCTCCAATTGACAATTATTTTAGTGAGTTCATCAAAATGCGTTTTAAGGCTCACTTGTTTTGATGCGTATTTCTCCCACTCTGCAATGAAAGTATAAATTTGTTCAATTTTTTGTAGTAATCTAGCAATTGGAGTTTTAACTGGTAGTAATAAAAACTCATTTGATGACTCAACGATATTCTGAAGCGTTGCATGCTCAGGCCATTCTTCCAAGAACTTTGCAGCACTAGATAAAATACCCGTAATTATCTCTATGGCAAATTTTGATTCTTTGAGTGAGTAATCTCTATAAAAATCAATTTCTTCACTAATATTAAAAGCTTTTGAAGCCTCTGATATTTTCAAAACTATAGAAGCCAAACCTGATGGAGTATTAGGTGTATGTCTTAAATTTGGTAATGTTCCAATTAATTTTGACCCATCATCAACAAGTTCAGCGATTGAATGGTTCTTTTTGTGCAAGTAATGATTAATGTAGGTACTTGCAATTTTATAGTAAAGATCTTCGATCGAGTCAGTACTATTATGATAATTCTCGTTCATAGGAGTGTCCAGTTCATCATAATCTGGAAACATTTCTTTCATTAAATCATCATCATCAACTTGAACATATAAGCTTTCCAGTTTTTGAGCCTCTTGATCTTGTTTGACCCTTCTCATTGACCAACGTGTATATAAAAATTCTAAAGATTCGTCTGCAGACTGATTATTTTCCAAAGACAATTTCATAAAAAATGCCATTAAGCTTTCTGGAATGGTAGAATCTAAACCAACATGCTTAATTAACTTTTTGGTCTCATGAATATTATTATTCATTGAAAAATAATTTGTAAGACATTCAACCCTTAGAGGCCATGAGAAATCAAGTTGAGAACTAACAGGTCTCATACTCAAACATTGAAATCCAAATTTAAGAGCATTGATGTAGTCGTTGAGGATATCATTCAAATCAGAGTATACCAAATGTTTTTTGTTGAGACGTACAAGGAATTGGGTTGAGTTATTTTGAAACATTTCAAGCTGCTTCGAGGTATTTGAATTTGGAAATTCACAAGCTTGAATAAGATTTTCAATAGGTTTTGAATCTATTGTAGATTCCATGAACGAAGTCCACTCTTCAAAAAGATTTTCAACTGATTTATTATTTTCACGGTATACTTTAAATTGTGGTTTGATGGTTTCAAGATCTTCGCTATTGAGCTTCTCAAGGGTATCAGGATATCCAATAATATTCTTTGTTCTCAACCACTCTTCAATTTCTCTTTTTGATTCATCTTGCTTTCTTTCAAGCTGCTCATACAATACATACTCCCGGATAGCTGGATCGTATGGAGAACTTGGAACATATAATTGAATTGAGCCACACGCGTACAACACCCAAGCCTTTCCAAGGTGCTCTAAGGTCCTAGCTTTGCTAAGTAGAATCAATGAGGGGATAAGGTAAGAACTTGAAACGTCCTTAAAGTTGGTATCAGTTGATGAGTCAATAGATTCGATTATTACGGGAATGTTCTCCATGTATTTGGTTGAAGGATATTGTTCAAGCGCATTCGTAAATGTATCATCATGAAGATAAATTAAAGCCATTACCAAACCTAAAAGCAAATTTCGAGAGTGATCAATTTGATTGCGAAGGATTGCACTGGAATTCTCCAATACTGTTTTCGCTAATACTTTTGCATCTTCAAGAGTTTGTTGAATATTCTTTCCATGAACGTTTGGAATATCAAGAACCTTCTTAATTGAGCCAATAGTCAACTCATCCAAAAAAAGTCCAAGTGTTGGATGTGTATTGATAATCCTTTGGCCCAAAAATTTGTTTGCAGATTTGCTTGATTTCATCATCATTTCAGTGGATATGAAAGTATATGGTAAAAGCTGCTCATTGTAGTTATCACCAACAATCAACAGAAATTCTTTTTCAAATATATTGCTTCTCTTTATAAGAAATTTGTCCGAGATTTTTCCTAACGATGAAATACCAGCTTGAAGCTTTTGATAAACAGAATGAAATTCTTCGCCACTAATCTCTCTCGAATATAAGCGGTGAAATACATCAATAATCAAAGACCTCAATTCAATAACATAAGGGTAAACATCCGGAAATTGTTCATTAGCCATTTCGTCAAATTCTTTAGACAAATCAACTAGCTTGGAAACGTTTCTCCATCCATCCAAGTCCCCAGGGTATTGATGTTTAAAGCTTTCCCAAATTACATCCATTGAGAAACCGCTACTGAGAGTCAATTTAGAGTAAAATGAATCGACTGACTCCTGTAAAAGTGAATCCTCAATGATTGAAAGATTTTCATTACACCATTTCTTCAATAACTCCTGATAAATTCTCAATTTAGCCTCATTACGTTCACGGCTAGTTTCAACCAATCCATACCAAATTGTCTGAAGGCTATAGAGACTTTCATAAAAGTTAGGTTGCTTATATAAGTCACCTGATAATTTAGTCTCAACAAATTCTTGGACACCGTCGACCAAAGGGAAAATGTCTAATCTTGGTGCGTTTTTGATGTTTCTTCCCAAATGAAATGCTGCAGATTTTTCAAGATAGGATAATTCGGTTAATTTTCCAACTAAGGCAATTTTTTTAATGTCTCCAATGATATTTTTTGCATCAATTGCTCTCGAAATAACTTGAAAAATGTAATCAGCTTCGGTGCCGCTAATATTTTCTTTCATGAGATGAGGATTCCATAAAGGATGAGGAACTTGATGCTTACTAAAGTCACCACCCAATGTATCAACTTGTGGAATAATATCGTACATTTTTTGTAAAAGTCCATTCTGCAAGGTGTATTCGACCACCATTGCAAATTCCAATTCTTTTGATTTAGTGAAATATCTGGAATTTGTCACTGTATCTATCCATGATTTCATACTCTCCAAGTGAATGAATGGGACCACAGCTAATGCTTTACTGGGGCTAACCACTTCAAGAAGTTCATCTAAAAGAGGCATTGATGCAGATTCATTAGAGCTTATAAATGAGGAAATACTTTCCTTTTTCATGATAAGTGAATCATGTTCTGTTAATCTTTCTTCTAAAGTTTCCAAATATACTTCAATACCTCTGTTTCTCATGGCTCTTGACAATTCACCGTATTTGGGATCGACTGTCAAAAAGAGCCTAAAATTTGGATGTGGCTTGAGCGTTCTCGGTGATCCATCGGATTCGCTGCACTCATTTATAATTAACATTCCTTCAGTTTCTAAAAGCGAATTAAGTCTATCCAACACAGAAGGTGAGCATAAGTTTGCATTATCCAATATAAGCCAGTTTCCATTGATTAGAGCTTTCACAAGTAAGCCATCAAACCACTCAAATTTAACACTCTTGTCTACTCGAATTTTGGTTTCGAGAGTAGAAGAAATTTCGAGAAGTCTATGAAATTTAGGATCATCAAAAGACCTTACAAATTTGCCTAAGTCGTTATGGAACTTTTCATAATCATCCAAATCAACTTTACAATTTGACAAATATTGTAAGAAATCAAAATGTTCGCAACCCAATTTTGATGAGTTCAAATTCAAGATTATGAACTCATTCAATACTTCGTAAATTTCCTTCAACAAAGAACTAATTTGACGATTGTAATCAACTTGTTCGTAACCACCCAAAATATCCATAGAGTCAATATCTGCATTCATGGAAAATTCATCAACCTTGACACCTATAGTGCTTGCCATAAATCTGACCAAATTTGTTTTGCCTGAAGATGATGGCCCAGTTAAAATTAAAGGAAGATTGCTATTGACACACCGTAAAGCTGTTTCCATAACCTCGTAATTACACTGGAGTGGTTTTAACCAAGGTTTCGTATACTGAATTGTATCATTTCTTTTGATTACAGCACCACCCATTTGAACGAAATCCTGAGTTAACGAATAATAAGGAGTTCGTTCATTTATTTTCTCACCCCAAAATAATTCAAACAATTCTTTTGCTCTTTCACGGTCTGACTTTGATCTGAAACGTTGCTGAACAATCATGGCAAAAAAATCAGGGCCATCAATATCTTTGGCTAAGTTTGATCTTGACAAAAGTTCTAACCAACGTAAACTATCACGGAGGTTAAATTCCCATGGTCCACCAGTTGTACCCCAATTCTTGTTAATCGAAATCTCATCTTCAAGAGACGAAACAAAAGCTATGATTTTATCAATAGTTTTTGAATCAACTTTTGGATACAAATGGTTTGAAATCATCAATAGATCTTCTCTTTTCAAAACATCAACATAAACAACACTGAAACGGTTTACAAAAGATTTTGGTAAACCTTTTCTACCACCTCCTTGGTATTGAGGATTTTGTGCAGCAAAAACTCGAAAATCGGCGTGACGTGGAAATGACATATCTAATTCAGGAATATAAGCTTCTCCACGATGATCCAAACATGCATTGAGACCTTCAAGCACCAGTTGAGAAGCAAGATTCATTTCATCAAGGAGCACCCATTCTCCTTTCTTCATGGCACGAAGAAAAGGGGCATCTCTCCAAGTAAATTCTCCAGTTTTGCCCCCTTCAGTGGGTGTATCTGAACCGAATAAATCAATCAAATCAGTTTGCTCTGAAAGATTTATACGAATAAGTGTATTTCCAGTGACTTTGGCTAAAGCTGAAATTAAACTAGTTTTACCAACACCTGGTGACCCTTCAAGTAAAATCGGTTTCTGAACTTGCATAGCTCTTATAACCCTCATAGCATTCATGGCGGTTGTTGGAGCCAGGAGATTGAAAGATTCATTGGTTGAGGTGGATACCACAGGTATTGAGAATCGACCAGATCGAATCTCATTTTTCAAAATTTCAATAGTTGCAGCTTTTGAATAATTAATTGAAAGATCAATGCCTACCAAATCGGAAAGTTTAGATATGCATTCGAGTTTTACTTTGGTCCGATCTTCATTTTCTGCAAGATATGCTGTATTATTAGTTCCGATTGCATCAATAAATACCATGCATGCACCGTTTAAGAGAACGTCTTCTGGAGAGCTATCATTATAATTTGCACTCTTATTAACAAATTCAACCCAAGCTAAAACATCACGAAGTGATACTGTGCCTTCACCTCCAAACTTTGTGCCATACCATTGTGAGAAACCAACAATAGCTTCTAAGAACTTCAGATTGTCTAAGCGACTATCAACAATTTCTTTAACGTCATTATAATCTGTCATTGAAGGAACCCAAATTTCTGTGAATCTGTTTCTTAAAGCAGGTGATAATTCCTTCTTCCCGTAATCACCTCCAGGATTCATTGTAGCGAAAAACTTAAACAGTTGACTTGCAATAACAAAAGAGTCATCAGCTCCTTTTTCAGCAAGTAGTAAGCTCCTTTCGGGTTCTAAAACAGAGTTGAGACGTTCGAGAACCGAATCGTCTGCAAGAGAAATTTCATCTAATAAGAAGAAATCACCGTTTTTCATAGCCAGGATTAAAGGACCGTCAGCCCATTCAAAAAGAAGAGTACTTTGGCGGCGTAAATCCTTAATTGAATCGATTTTTGAACTAGATACTTCCAGATAAGACTCCAAGTTTAAGTTATCAAACCTTTGCAACATTTCAGACAAGTCCAAATCGTCTCCGAATAGCTCTCTCAAAGCAGATGCTAGGTCACTAATAACATTCTGTTTATTCCGCACAGGACGTTGAGCACCCAAGATGTCACCAGCTTCAGTATTTTGATGAGCATTAATGGTAATCAATTGCCTATTGAAGTGCTCTGCAAGAACTTGACATATTGTTGTCTTACCACAACCAGTTTCACCAACAAGTAAAAGCGGTTCATGATACAAAACTGACGTTGAGACCAAAACAGCCAAACGACGCATTGCCTTTGTCCAAACAACTGATTGATCCGATAATCCGAGTGCTTTGAACTTGGCATCATAAAACAAATCCATATTAAGATTCACTTTCATGACACTTTCTATGGTTCGCCTGACAACTTGTTTTTCTTCCTCTTTCCGAACTCTTTCAGCTAAAAGCATATATCCGTTTGCTGCCAACTCTTCGTATCCAACAGATTCTCTCAAAGCCCATCTAAATAAATCACGTAAAGTTGCAAAAGAGTTTTTTTGTTCGAATAATCTCAGGGATTGACGCTGGATGGACAATTCCCTATAGACCTGGACGATTTTTTTACCATACGTAGGAGCAATTTTACAACGGTCTCTAAGAATTACTTCCAACTCTGACTGAGGTATGTCATCAAAATGTAACTCCAAGAAACGATTTCTGAAAGCTCGTGACATCACTTTACGGCCTCCATACATACCTGGTGGATTTTGAGTGGCAAATAACATGAAGTCGGGATGTGGATGTACAATTTCTTGAGTTTCTGGTATAAATAACTCTCTATTATCATCTAAGAGACGATTCAAAGCTTCCAAAACGTCTGTTGGGGCTAAATTTAACTCGTCAAGAACAATCCAGTAACCTTTTCTCAAAGCTTCAACTAAGACACCTTCTTTGAAAGATAATTTACCCTGTGAATCAGAAACATAAGTTCCGAGGTACTCTTGAAGATCCGTGTGCTCGTGGTTATTTATACGGACAAACTTGTGACCAGTTATATTGGCCATGTAATTAATCATTGACGTTTTACCTGCAGAAGTTGGACCTTGAATTAAAACTGGAAATCTTCTAGTTGCACTAGCACGTACTAAGTTGAGCATATTCTTTTCAACAAATGGCGTTATGATGTAATTCGGTTGCGGTATAATCTCATTTGGACCTTTTTGCATCCAATAATGCTTGAATTGGACATGATCTTGACTAGGTTGTAATGGAATTTGCTTCATAATTGCATTCGGGTTCTTGAGTCTACCCAAAATATGTTGAAAAATCAATGGTTGTAATACTTGTTCCGACTTTATATCAAGTAGTGTCAAAAAAGACATGCAAAATCCTTCATACAATGAGCGACGTAAACCATAAATTTGAACAATGTCTTTGACATATGTTAAAGTTCGGGCTAATGTACGAATGCTAAAGTGGGGTCTTTGATTGGATCCATCAACAATTATATTTTGACTTGAAAGCTTTTTGGCCTCCAAATACAAGTTCGCGATATCGTTACCAACCCACTCATCTCCAACGGAAAATCGCTTAATATACTTGTCAATAATTAATAGTAAGTCCAGAATGTCATTATCAGGTGAATGAACATAAATTTCGCTGAATCTTGAACGAATACTTGGTGGTAAATCTTTCTTACCAACATCAGTTGATGGGTTCATACAGCCAAAAATTCTGAAATTCTTATGAGCTTTAATAGGTTCAAGATCACCTCGTTCACCGAGTAATATCGTGCGATCATCAATTTCATTCAATAAGTCAGCAATTGATTCAAGTGTATCACTCAGAGCGAGGTTGATTTCATCCAAAAGAAGCCAATCCCCATTCTTGACAGCTTTGACAAGTGATCCTTCAACAAAATCGAAAACAAATGAATTTTCCAAATTTGTTGATTGGGCCTCAAATCCGTCGACTAATGTATTGAAATCGTTCCATTGAGTCATATTTGTCTTTCTTCTTTTTCTTGTATTGGCTTCATTTACTTCATCCTTTTGAAAGAAGCTTTTTGCCATTTTGTAAGACTCTCTCCATAACCTTATAACATTTTTCCATTGCTCCTTGTTGAAACATCTTGATAAAACTTGTATGAATTTTTCATTCTTCTTCAAAGAGAATGTATCTTGGAAAATAGAATGAAACTGATTCATTATGGGAGTGGCAACCATTTTGCAGTTAATTGGTTTGTAGCCACCTAATAAATCACCAATTTCAGTCTGCTGAGACACGTTAATGACTGTTAAATTCTTATTCATTAATTTGGCGATTTGTTGAACAACTGTAGTTTTACCAGTTCCGGTCTCACCAACTAATAATACAGGCTCCACCATTTGAATTGCTACACAAATTTGTTCCATCAATTTTAATGAATGATTCGTTTGTGCAAAATTTGATGATGACGATTGTGTAGAAGACTGTGATGAAGACAACTTATAAAGAGTCGATCTACCGACTTTTAATTCATCGTCTCCATTTAAAAGAGCAGGAACATGCTTTTTCAAGTACAAATTGATACGTGAAGTTGGGACTTCTAAAGTTGTACCAATAATGTTCACCAATGGTTCCAACGCGTCGAGCTCAGTAATTGAGCTACCAAAGGAATCAATTGCCTCAGCAAAAATGTTGTCATACATCAGGGCCTCCAATAATTCGGTAGATGAAGTAACACCTTCGTTAAGAAACATTTGAGAACACCTCAGACAGAACTTCATTAAATCTCGAATTGAAATGACTCTTGGATGCGAGCCTTTATTCATAGAAATAAAGGCCGACAGTGAGTATAAGTTTAAAATTTCATTGTACACTCTAATAAACGACCCAATAAGACTTCTTAACAATGGAAATTTATTATGTAAAATTGAACTTAATTCAGCTTCAGTTGGAGTAGCAACATGTTCCATCTTCCATAATCTCAGTCCAATCATTTCAGGTGTTTTGGTATCATCAGTTCTAATTGTTGAAAAGATCTGGAAACCATTTTTTGCTTTGATTGTCTCTCCTCTGGATGGTATAATCAACTCCCTCCTTTCTAATAAAGTTAATAATACACCCAACACATCAGTGGGCGCCTTATCTATGTCTTCAATTAAAACCCATTTACCTTCCTGAACTGCATTTGTTAATACTCCTGATTTCCATTCAAAAGTACCTGGCTTATTTCCAGAAGTATAAACTCCAAGTAACATTTTAGCATCTGTTTGTTCTCCTAAATGAATTTTAATAATCGATGAATTAGTTCCAGTCATCATATGAGCTAACTCATTGATAATGAAAGTTTTTCCTGATCCTGCTTTTCCATAAAGCATAACCGGTCTATTTTTTTGAATAATCGTAGCTAATCTTTGCAAAACTTTTGTTGAATTTGAAATATGGACAAATCCTTGAGTGTTTTGCCCAGTAATTCCTTTCAAATTAGGAACCAAAACTCCACATATAGAATTGCAAAAAGAGCTCAAGCTTGAACTTGGTATTTCTATCATGTTTTTGGTCTTTGCTTCTGGAATATTGGAGAGATCAGAATTAAGTTTCTTAAATGTTGATAATCTTTTGGCTTCAACTAATGACAAATAGCGAAAATCGATTTGATCCCCATCAAAATTTCCAACTAAATCATTTGAAAGTTGAATCTTTTTGACTGATTCTGCCATATCCAAATATTTAGCTAAAATCTCCACTGCTAAGAATTTTGTAGAGTTACTTTCATTGGATTGAATAATTTCAAATAGCTTACTTGGTATGATGTAGGGTCTAAATCTAAGACTGTCATGTTGTAAAAGTCTATACCATGCCAACAATGTTTCTGGGGAATACTCAAATTCAGCCCCATCGATAAAGTATTCAATTAATGCGATACATTCTGGGGCAACCCCGGCCACCTTCGAAATTGCGCTTAATACCTTGCTCTTCCCATAAAAATCTTGGTTTTCTATCCATCTCGAAACTATATCGAGATATATATTTTGGTATGCGCAGTATACTGGGAGAATGGCTCCAACTTCAATTGTCTCCCTAGACAAAGACTCCAAATTTTCTTCAACACTTTTGCCTTTATCAAAATTAAACTTCAATTTTAGAGAAAATCTTTCGAGAAGCTTCTCGGCTTGGTCAAAGTCAACTCTAACGTTATTGTTCATTAGAATAATCACTTGATTTTTTTTGATTGATGAGATGAGACTTTTTTCAAGAGATGGCCATGTCAAATACCATAAATTGCGACATTAGATGTAATTACGTAAACACATATCATGATTTAGCAATTTCTACCAGGTATTCGTGCATAAAGTTGTAACATAAGATTCTTTAACCGATCTATTATTGTTTATGATTTAATATTCATAAATTGATGCTTTTCAATTTTCACGGCAATGACATAAATAAACAGCAAGATTAATATCCTAAATTTATTCTTTAAAAAGTCATTCATGTTGCTGGAACTGACTTCAAGTACCTCACAGCAAAAAAATCTACTCATTGATAAAAGTTTTGACTACGCTGCAATTTGGGGTCCTACATCTGAGGTAATTTCCAAAATTATAATGATCCAGTGTGTTTTTATGATTCGATTTTTACTCTTATCTGACTCAACCTTTTGAATATAGCTATTGAAGTTTTTTAAACTTTCTTGAATATACATATAAATATCTAACCAAAAATTGTTGATGATGTTTTCACTCAAGGCTTATCTGAAATGTGACAAGAATTTGATTGATCATAAACCGATCTTCTTTACATTCTTTTAAAGCTTTTTCAAAATCTTATCTGTTATGGTGTATGATTGGTTCCCGTTGTTAGTATGTCTGATTCCCCTAAAAATGACACAAGCCTGTTGTACGATTCGTACCTATTGTTAGTATATCTGATATCTTTAAAAATAACACAGGCCTGTTGTATGATTCGTTCTTGTTTTTAGTTTATCTGATTCCACTAAAAGTGACACAGGCCTGTTGTATGATTCGTTTCCGTTGTTAGTATATGTGATTCCCCTAAAAATGACACAGGCCTGTTGTATGATTTCTTCCTATTGTTAGTAACGTTCGCTTAAAAAAGACACAGGGCGCACTTACAAGACCTGTGCCTTACCACGCCAGACCAATATTCTGTGTATGACGAAGGATACTTTTTAAGACAGAGGAAGCTTCCTTTCCGCAACCCCGAAGGTCCACCACTTGTTGTATGATTCATCCCTGTTGTTAGTATATCTTATTCCCATAAAAATGACACAGGCATGTTGTATGATTCGTTCCTATTGTTAGTGTATCTGATATCCTTAAAAATGATACATACCTGTTGTATGATTCGTTCCTATTGTTAGTATATCTGGTTTCCCTAGAAATGACACAGGCCGACTTACAAGACCTGTGCCTTACCATGCTTGACCAATATTCTGTGTATGACATACGAAGGATACTTTTTAAGACAGAGGAAGCTTCCTTTCCACAACCCCGAAAGTCCACCACTTGTTGTATGATTCATCCCTGTTGTTAGTATATGCAATTCCTCTAAAAATGATACATACCTGTTTTATGATTCGTTTCCGTTGTTGGTATATCTGATTCTTCTAAAAATAACACAAGCCTGTTGTAAGATTCGTTCCTGTTGTTAGTAAATCTGATTCCTTTAAAAATGATACATGCCTGTTTTATGATTCGTTCCCGTTGCCAGTGTATGTTCCCCTAAAAGTGATACAGGCTGCTCTTCCAAGACCTGTGGCTCCCATATGCTTGAGTAATATTCAATGTATCCCATTCGAAGGATACCACCTAAGAGAGAGAGGGAGCTTCATCGCTTCAAAAGTATATAATCTAGCTACTTATACAACTCGGGGCTTCGGCCTCCGCC
>JAKUAJ010000101.1:0-38920 GCA_030562865.1 Kodamaea lidongshanica (nom. inval.)
CATGTGTAGCCTAATGTCTCGCTTCGTTCGTAAGCTGCTTCGCAGCAAGTGTAGCTTAATAATCTGGCTTCGCAGCATTTGCAGCTCAATTATCTCGCTTCGCTCGTAAGCTGCTTCGCAGCATGTGTAGCCTAATGTCTCGCTTCGCTCGTAAGCTGCTTCGCAGCAAGTGTAGCTTAATAATCTGGCTTCGCAGCATGTGCAGCTCAATTATCTCGCTTCGCTCGTAAGCTGCTTCGCAGCAAGTGTAGCTTAATAATCTGGCTTCGCAGCATTGGCAGCTCAGCTCGATTATCTCGCTTCGCTCGTGAGCTGCTTCGCAGCAATTGTAGCCTAATAATCTCGCTTCGCTCGTGAGCTGCTTCGCAGCATTTGCAGCCTAATAATCTCGCTCCACTCGTAAGCTGCTTCACAGCACACTCCAATCTACACAAACAATATCAGTTTCCTTCATTCACACAAACAATCTCGCTTTGCTCGATCGCTAATAAATACCCTACACAGTTGGACCTGCAGCTTGCACTTCAGCAGTAGCTTGGTCAGCATACTTTTTAAAGTTCTCAACAAACTTTCCACCCAACTTCTTAATCTCAGCATTAAACAGATCCACACCTTCGGTCCATGCGTTTGTTGGGTTCAAGATCTCCAGAGGAACACCTGGAACAGTCTTTGGAACATGCAAGTTGAATGTTTCAAAAGTTTCGTATTCCACCTTACTCAATTCACCCGAGTGGATAGCATCCAAGATAGCTCTAGTGTACTTCAAAGGACATCTCTTTCCTCCTCTGGCAGCACTAGCACCTACCCAACCGGTATTCAATAACCAAGCGTTAGCATTATGTTGGGAGATTTTGTCACTCAATTGCTTAGCATATTTCATTGGGTGCAAAACCAAGAATGGTTGACCGAAACAAGCAGAGAAAGTAGCTTGAGGTTCGGTGACACCTTCCTCAGTACCAGCCATCTTGGAAGTGTAACCGGAGATAAAGTGATACATCACCTGTTCGTTGGTTAATTTGGACACTGGAGGTAAGACACCACTAGCATCACATGTCAATAAGATAATGTTGGTTGGGTGAGTGTCTGCGAGACATGGGATTTTTGCTGAAGGAATAAAGTCGATTGGGTATGCACATCTTGTGTTTTCGGTGATACTGCTATCGTTGTAATCCACCACTCTTGACAATGGGTCGTATACCACATTTTCCAAGATGGAACCGAATTTGATGGAGTTGAAAATTTCAGGTTCCTTTTCTTGTGACAAGTCAAGACATTTAGCATAACATCCACCTTCAATGTTAAACACACCGTTGTCGGACCAACAGTGTTCATCGTCTCCGATCAACTTTCTGTTAGGGTCAGCTGAAAGGGTCGTTTTACCAGTACCTGACAATCCGAAAAAGAGAGTAACATCACCCTTTTCGTTACCTTGATTACAAGAAGAGTGAAGAGTCAAAACTTGATGCTTGATAGGCATCAAGTAGAACATCACAGTGAAAATACCCTTCTTCATTTCTCCAGCATACTCGGTACCCAAAATAATCATCTCCATATCCTTGAAATTGATCTCCACAGAGGTGGAGGAGGTCATACCCTTGGTGTGAACGTTAGCTGGGAACTGACCAGCGTTGTAGATGGTAAAGTCAGGTTCACCAAAGTTATCCAACTCTTCCTTGGTTGGACGAATCAACATATTGGTCATGAACAAAGCATGGTAAGCACGAGCACAAATGATTCTAACCTTGATTCTGTATCTTGGATCCCAACCAGCAAAGGCATCAACGACGAATAACTTTTCTCTTGTTCTCAAGTAGTCCAAAGCTCTGGATCTTGAGATTTTCCATGTCAACTCGTCAACCTGTTTATTCACTGGTCCCCACCAAATGTTGTGGGCCGAGGTGGATTCCTCCACAATTCTCTTGTCTTTTGGTGATCTACCCGTTTTTTGTCCTGAGTAAGCTAATAAAGCCCCGGTGGAACTGATGGTGGTTCCCTTTTCCAATAACCCGTCTTCATACAAGGTTGATGGAGGGGAGTTGTGGCGTATCACCACGTCCTCACTCAAGTGAAGCTGATGCACAAGAGGGTCTTGAGTGGACTTGATGGTTGGATGGCCTTGAAAGTTGATTGTAGATTCGACTGCGTTTGGAGGTGTCATTGTTTGATGAGCAATAATCAGTGTCTTTGGAGTGTATTTATATCTTGTGGGGTTCCGAGTTTTACCGTGTCTCCGGCCACCCGACCTTTCTTTTTCGCAAACCCCAAACTTTTAGCTTTGCGACATCAGGGCGCAACCCAAGTATCGGGTGTTTGGCGGGGAAGTTAACCAAGAGCAACATGGGCTTGTTTAGGAAGTTTATGATGGTTTGGGTGTTTGGGGTTGGGGAGTTGTTTGCTTAAGATGTTTTGTTGTTGGGGATGTTGTAGCCTACCCCAGTTTTCTTCAACGCTCCACTTTATTGTTGCCTCCGCATTCCACCCTGCATAGGACGGCCTCCGCACTTCCGGGGCTCCCGGATTGCTGTTGTCGTGTGCGTTTCGGATATTCTAGGAAGTGCGAGCACAGCGAGCACAACGAACTATGCGAGCATAGCGAGCATAGTTTGTTGTTGGCATGATAGTCCCCAGTCTGTACTACATTCAGCGTGCTATCAGCTACCAGCGTGCTATCAGCTACCAGCATGCTATCAGCTACCAGCATGCTATCAGCTACCAGCATGCTTCCAGCTTGCTATCACAGTCGCACCATACCCCACCAGCGTATTGAAACGAAGCATGCAGGAAAAATTGCTGTCACATGCTTGGTCCGAGTTTCATGTGCGAGGTGTCATGTGGCTCAGGTTCCGAGTTGGGGGAGAGGTGGAGGAGGTATACGGGAATACTTACTATGAGGAGTACTTGGTACGATGAGAAATACTTGGAGGAGGTACTTTGAGGAGGTACTTGAGGATGGGAATACATGGGTGGTACTGGAGGATGGACACTTATTGTCTCTTGTTATGTACAGTTTATTTCACTCAACACTCCATGAGGCTTATTCGGTTAATGTTTTGAGTAAAAGCTCAGCCAGACTACATAGTAAGCATCAAGTTTATCATAACGTGCAGCAATTTTGATAAAAATTGTCAAAATTATACGAAATGTCATCCGGGTGAAACCTGAATGATATTTGAAGGGTGGCGACTCTGACTAACTCACGCTCACTCACGCTCACTCACGAACACACTCACGCTCACACACTCTCACGCTCTTATGCATGTACGCACTCACACACACTCTCACACTCACTCACCCGAAGGATAGATGTCAAGCTTTACAAGTGTTTTAAAGCGTAAACGCAATGTTTGCAAGAGGTGAAGCAAGCACCAAGCACCAAGCACTTTTAATGAGCATCACATTATTTTAAATAGTTTTTGTAGTTTGTTTAAGATAGCAAACTTGAAGCTTGAATGTAGAAATGTAATGAATAGTGTAGGTTTGCAAGATGGTTTATTTGTGAAATCGAGAGCTTCGAATGAGCTTCGAATGAGCTTCGAATGAGCATCGAATGAGCGAAGCGAGTGAGAATACCTGTTAGTGTAACGTCGAATGAGCATCGAATGAGCGAAGCGAGTGAGAATACCTATGAGTGTAACGTCAAACGAGCGAGCGTACTTTTTATTGGAAATGAGTGTCAAAGACTAATAGACTAAAACTAACAGAGTAATTGACTCATAGTAATTGACTCAGAGTTATAGACATAGACTAATAGACTAATAGACTAATAGACTAATAGACTAATACAGATTATATGAATGAATCTTCACTCACTCATGCACTGTGAGTAGCTGATGTCATCTCGCTACGCTCGTTATGCTGCAGCTGATGTTCAGACAGTTAATCTGGCTAAGCTCGTAAACTATATCGCAGTCGAAATCACCAATTTAGTTAGTATTTTGGACTGCTGCGAAGCAGCATACGAGCGAACCGACTTGAGCGAACTGACTGACGGTGTATAACTGCTGCGAAGCAGCATATGAGCGAACCGACTTGAGCAAACTGACTTAAAGTGTACAACTGCTGCTTCGCGGCATACGAGCAAACTGACTTACGGTGTATAACTGCTGCTTCGAGGCATACGAGCAAACTGACTTACGGTGTACAACTGCTGCTTCGCGGCATACGAGCAAACTGACTTACGGTGTATAACTGCTGCTTCGTAGCATACGATCGAACCGACTTGAGCTAACTGACTTAAAGTGTACAACTGCTGTTTAATGTCTCAAATTGTTATTTCGCACTCGAAAATTGTTCACTACACAGCTTGTTTGCTCGTGCAGAACATAGCTCGGTTTCACAAACTCGCTTCGCTCGTTTGTTTGACTGAATGCTACTCACTCACTCACGTAATGCAAGTAGACTAGCGAGTAAGTGTGTTTGTGATTAGCGAATTAGATTGATGTTTGGTAGCTCTTGTATCTCCATCATACAAGCACAAGCACAAGCACAAGCACAAGTCATATCCAAAAGAAGCAGAGTTACATGCGGGATTTTTGATTTCTGTAAGAATGGTGTATGCCTCGAAGAATCAAAATTCACTATAAAAGTGTGTTAGGGTATACGGAAATGACAAATATTATGTCATATACGCTCGTGTTGAGGTGATAACAACCTCTGGCTTACCTCTAGGACGAGCGAAGCGAGTGAGTGAGTGAGTGAGGGAGTGCATGAGGGAGTGCATGAGTGGGTGAGTGGGTGTGTGAGTGGGTGAGTGAATGCGTGCGAGTGTGAGTCCGTGCGTAAGTGAGAGCGTGCGTAACTCGTCAGGGTGAGCACCTTTATCTTGGATCTCTTTTCGCAGCCGTATTCATTCAAACACCACAATCATATCACTAAACTCATCATTCATATCACTAAAATCATCACTTTTATCAACACTCAAACTTTGTTTAAATAACTATGATTTGGTTGTTATAACCTGTATAACTTCTATAACTTCAAAACCTGCAACGAGCGAACGAGCGAACGAACGAGCGAGCGGACTTACGCACTCACTCACGCACTCACTCACTCACTCACTCACTCACTCACTCACGCACTCACTCACGCACTCACTCACGCACTCACTCACTCACGCACTCACTCACGCACTCACTCGCTTCGCTCGTTCGACCCCCCAAAGGCAAATGCATTGCATATCCCAAGGTCGAGATTTATCTCCCTCTTATGGATCTCAAAGCTCACAATTTACATTCACAGATGTCTGGGGGATTTCCATAGTTCCACCAGCTCGCAAAACCTCTAATCTTAGGAGTGTGCCCAACCAAACGAGCACAGTCTCGAGGGTTTGAATACACTTGTTAAAGGGTACGGTGAGTGCGAAGGCCAACAAAATGAGCGAGTGAGAAACAACTTGGATGAATACCAGCACATAAAGTCAAACCTAATTTGGCAATAGCCATTTTCATACAATCAACACCTTGATCTCCAATCCCTTCACCATCAGATACAACGATATAATCAATATCTTTATCTTCACCATAAGCTGCTAATCTTGAATCTATCGAGTCTGTTATATCAAAGAAACAACAGTTTGGTTTTCTAAATCCATGCGAGTAGTTTGCAATTGTATCACCTTCTGTTGGGGTATAAATAAACGTTAACAATCCTAAACGTTAACAATCCTAAACGTTAACAATCCTAAACGTTAACAATCACTTGAATACCACTCGTTACTCACTCACAAACTAAACAAACTTGACTGTGATAGTGAAGGGTTTCCCACATAGATTTTACGTTTAAAAGTGCTTTGTTGCATCATAAGATTCGACCGTTTATTACTTGGCTGAGTAGGAGGTTATCCTTGTTTTACTCTCTCAGTAAGATGGCTTACGTTAATCTATTCACCGCACCCTTAACAAATGGTTATTTGGTTTGTTATATGGTGTTGTAGATGTACAAACACCTAACAAGGCATAAACACAAGACATGTTGAGTGAATCAGTACTCGAGATGGCAATATGAAATGCTTGGATTATTTTAGTTGTGTAGACTTGTGTGAGATAATTTGGTTGCAAAGCGAGTTCGGGAGTGATTTGAATCCGAATCTAATTTTCGATGTCACTTTCATTTCATTTCAATTGGCATCAGTGTTTATTCTTTACAAACGAGCGAAGCGAGTTTGTTCGTTCAAACTCACTCACTCACTCTCACTTTGTTCGTTCACACTCACTCACTCACTCTCACTTTGTTCGTTCACACTCACTCACTCACTCTCACTTTGTTCGTTCACACTCACTCACTCACTCTCACTTTGTTCGTTCAAACTCATTCACTCACTCTTACTTTGTTCGTGCACACTCACTCACTCACTCACTCACTCACTCACTCACTCACTCACTCACTCACTCACTCACTCACTCACTCACTCACTCACTCACTCACTCACTCACTCACTCACTCACTCACTCACTCACTCACTCACTCACTCACTCACTCACTCACTCACTCACTCACTCGCTTCGCTCTTTCGCTCTTTGGGCGAATTGGCTCATTTAGAGCTGAGTTGGCACTCATTGATGATGAACACCTAAAGACAACCTGAGATTATTTGACCAATATCCTGATTGGATGTTATGTGATTGTTTTAAAGGATTATTGAGTGCAGATAACTGCCATCAATGATTAAGCGTATTTAAAAGTTCATATCAATATTCAAATGTATATTCATATCAATATCCTAATATATATCCTAATATATTTCCAATTTTATATTCAAATTAATACTCAAATCAATATCCAAGTTCCATCAAACAACCTCTTGCATTCATAACTTTAGATTTACTCTTTAATTTAAGAGTCATAGCCCTGACTACGCCATTTAGCTTTACATCAAGTGCAACGGGGAAGCCAACCTGCAAAACAAGCGGGAAAAAACCCAAAAGGCCAAACCGAGTGAGTTACGAAGTATGTGTATGATCCAACATTTAGATTGCAATCGAGTCGTCAAGCTTCCAATAATATCTACAGCAGATAGTAGCTGACGCTACTATGCTTCACTTGTACCACCTAACTTAAAGTCTAAACCATTTCTAATCCACATAAAATCCACCTCCCACCTCCCTTTGACTTTAAATTCAATGAAACTAACCTCCCTTTGAAGATTTATCTATGTGATTTTCAAAGGTCCCTCCCTTTGAATTTGAATCTGTCCATGAGATTTTTTCCAAGGTCCCCCCCTTTGACATTGGATTCGCGTATGTGATTTTTTCCAAAGGGTCAAAGGGTCCCCCCTTTGACATTGGATTTGCGTATGTGATATATTTCAAGGTCCTACCTTCTGATTGAAACCGTGTCAAGGTTACCTTTAAAGTCTGATTTTTACTCTCAATCTGTTTGATTCTAAAGTTCCATTTGAAAGTTTATATAAACATCCCCTTTGTCTGGCTCTTTATGTAAACTTCCCCTTTGTCTGTGATTTAAGACAGAGTTCTAACAAAACCATACACCCAAATCTACATCAATACAGGAAACAATTTTATGGAGGCTAAACCACCAATACACGGCAGTTTGATAGCCAAATTGGTAACCTTGTTGATATTCGCCAGCTCAATTGAGATGTACACATGAATAGAAAGATTGGTAATGGCATATTCTGTAAACAGCTTCAAAAGATACAACCTCTGGCATCAAAATTTTGCTCAAAACGTAGGAAATGACCAAGGTGTGAAGGTCTGGAGTCTCTTGATTACTCATGGAACTTGATATATTTGTCAGCCACCATGCCACAAATGGGGCAGATTGCCCTATTTGTTCTTTGAATGCGATTGTGTCCATACAAATCATTAATGTCAATGTTTGGTGATTGGTTGTATTGACAGTATAATATTATTGATTGTATGATATTCTTGATATTATTCGTATTGACTGATACTCACCATGGAAAATCCTGCACAAAATTGGTTGCAAATCGAATCAATATCATTTTCATATAGATCATTATCCTTGATATCATTTTCATATATAATTCAGCATGCTCTATCATATTCTGGTTGCTTCAATAGCTCATTTACTTTCCAAGGCAACTTTACCTCTAGAGCAATCAGAGTATCAGTTTACTATAACAATTTTGAGTCAATAGAGTTCTTTGGTAGTATTTAGACTTGACAAAGCTATTGAGGCCGTTGGGAACGAACGAACGAACGAACGAACGAACGAACGAACGAGCGAACGAGCGAACGAACGAACGAACGAACGAACGAGCGAACGAGCGAACGAGCGAGCGAACGAACGAACGAGCGAACGAGCGAACGAACGAGCGAACGAGCGAACGAACGAACTCACAATATCAATCTCACAATCTCACTCACAATCTGACTCACTCACGAACTCACTCGCTTCGCTCATTCGCTCGTGAGTACCGAATGATACTCTGCCCAACTAAACATTTTGTTCAATGTATATAAGACTTGAAAGCAGGCCAAAACCTCGTAAAACCTATATAAAGAATCGTATCGAAAACAAACCAGTCAAATCATCCCGTCAATAAGTTAATCCAATTCATTTCTGTCAGGATCTACATCATATATGTCCTCAAAAAGTCTGAAAGTTGGCATGAGTGTTACGATAGCCTATTTGGCTCGTTCACATGCACACTCGGTTTGTTCGTTCACATGCACACACTCACTCTCACGCACACACTCACTCTCACGCACACACTCACTCTCTCACGCACTCGCTTCGCTCGTTCGCTCGTTCGAGCATGCTCAATATACTCTAGTTTTCATTGAATCTCTTATGCGTTCAAGAGACTAAATTTTTTGCTCATTCAGATTTGCTAGTTATTGTTGGTATACTTACAAAAGGTTCGCTACTCATTCATTCGGTTAGCTCGTTTTCGCTACTCACTCATTCGGTTGGCTCGTTTTCGCACTCACTCACTCACTCACTCACGCACTCACTCACTCACGTACTCACGTACTCACTCACGTACTCACTCACGTACTCACTCACGTACTCACTCACGTACTCACGTACTCACTCACTCACTCACTCACTCACTCACTCACTCACTCACTCACTCACTCACTCACGCACTCACGCACTCACGCACTCACGCACTCACTCACGTACTCACGTACTCACTCACGTACTCACTCACTCACGCACTCACGCACTCGCTTCGCTCGTTCGTTCGCTCGTTCGTTCGTTCGTTCGTTCGTTCGTCGCATATACTCAATTCATAATCATTACTATTAAATCTATATATAATCTAATATATTCAAATCAACAATTCCCCACTCAGATTGAGTAACTTCGTTCGCTCGTTCGTTTATATAACTCTTTGGGAACCAATTTCTGTGTCAATAAATTCAGTGAATATGGTCAAGATGTTAAGAAGTTAATGCCCAAAATAGGTTAAAATAGTCAAAGATGTCTTTAATCGATTTTGTCAAATAACTACAACTATGACTGTCTTGTGCTGTGCTGTGACTCCCCTTTTTCTATAAAGGTGACATAATTATCGGCAAACAGTAGCAAATCAAATTCACTCACAGACATTGCCATATGATTCCACCTCAAATATCGATTTCAGGGCCATCCTTATTGGTGATAGAGAGATGTATATTTTTTTGATAACAAGTTATCCCGTGCTGAGTATCTCAATACATATGATAGAAGTGAGTGTTCATATACTGATGAATAATTCCCCAAACACAATGATGGCAAATACCGAAATGCCATCCTTCTCATTGGATGATCTCGCCAAGAAAATGTGAGGTTGTTCCTGAGATACAAATTGATTATTGGAGTTGGTTGCAAAAACACTCACAACGTAGTCAGTCAGTCACAATGTAGTTAGTCAGTCACAACGTAGTTAGTCAGTCACAACGTAGTTAGTCAGTCACAACGTAGTTAGTCAGTTAGACGTAGTCAGTCAGTTAGACGTAGTCAGTCAGTTAGACGTAGTCAGTCAGTTAGACGTAGTCAGTCAGTTAGACGTAGTCAGTCAGTTAGACGTAGTCAGTCAGTCACAACGTTGTCAGTCAGTCACAACGTAGTCAGTCAGTCACAATGTAGTCAGTCAGTCACAACTCAGTCAGTCAGTAGGTCACAACTCAGTCAGTCAGTCGGAACTCACTCAATAATGAAATTCATCTCTAAAGACCCCGCCGCATATCCGGCCCTCTCATTCTACTTGTCACAGATCTCACCCTTCCAATTCCCCCCCTTCTTCATTTTATTGCTTCACCTAAACGATCATCACGCACATCATAATAATCATAATAATACTTCCAACGCCTAAAACCAATATCCTGAACCCCATCAACCGACTTATCATCCTTGACTCCGATCATCAAACATTGATTCATGGAGTCACCCTCGCTAAAGTTCAGCTTCAAATAGGTGATACCACTGCAAATCAATCCATACTTGAAAATCTCAGTCAAGTTCAGATACAGCGGATCAATCACCGGGCCAATCACCCCTCCAATCAATGGGAACGAATTGTCCTCCACACATTGATCGACAAATGGGTAGAATTTGGAAAGCTGTGATTTGTTGGTGAACAATACAATCAGCCCAATCACACGTTGGTCGGTGGGCTCAAGGGCAATGATGATTTTGGCTCCCGAGGACCCCTGTCCCAAGTATTGAACAGCCTCCAAATACAATCGTTTGATTTCTTCCCTATCTTGATGGTCCTCGCAACTGGTGGTGTACCGTTCAATTAATGTCATCAACTTCTCCGGGTTCGTACAGATGTCAAACCGTACGCCCACAATCATGAGCTCCCGAAAAATTTTTTTTGGAACCAGCCAATTGTCCAAGTTATCGAGGAGCATAATGTGTTTTTTGAGGAGTTTAGTTTTGGGGAGATCCCATCCCACACTGTGGAGAAACGCAGACACCTTACTGGCTAACGACCCGAGGTCGGTGGTGTCCAGGGTTTGTAAGTTGGAATTCTCAGGTAATGCAAGTAATGGGAACGAGTTCCCTAACGTCACGTTCGTACATCCACGTTCTTTCACAAGGTATCTCATGGCACGTGCATGGAGATTTTTGCCTATGCTTTGTAAACGTTTTGATTTATCCACGAGGAGGTACACAATGGACCCTTCCGAGTCGTGAACCCAGGTGATGACAAGTCCGTAGATGATGTTGAAGGAGGAGTTCCGTACCACAAAGTGTTTCTGGGTGTTTGTAGTTGAGGAGAGGAGTCCGTAGAGTTTGCGGTAAAAGTTATCGCTTTGGTAGCTGATGCTAGCGTTATTGTCGATTCTATTGAATGCTGAAGCTTCGTTGGTGTTTGATTTCCAGAGCTTCACAATTTCGGGCCAGTCTCGATTCAAGTCCACTTCGTCAACCAACCAGCGTCGTTTCGGGGTTGAATTCCGCATCCGGGGAACTTCAAATGGTCGCTTGCTCTTAATTTGGAATTTCTCTTCTCCCGGTATACACCCTTCTGGTTGGTGATCCCCCATCAAAACACCAACCAATTGCTTAAGAACTTGCGTGGTGTAATCGTAGCAACACAAGTAGGCACTCCCGATCGCCTTGTTGTAGAAGAAGTCATAGGGTGAGGAGGTGGCAACGATAATCAAGGGCTTCATCAATGAGTATGCTGGTGTAGTGGTACTATTGGAGTTGGGATTCACCCCACAAAGAATACTCACGTACTTCACAATACTGATTTGATACATGTTTCGTACGGCTTCAGAGGTGAGGATGATCACCACTTTGGAGCTTTCAATGAGTGACTCATGAAGCGACGTCAACCCGTTGGCCGTGTACGTGGTGTGTAAGACATTGTAGGGGGTATCCTTACATATTTTGTGTGTTGAGAGGAGTTCACCAAATTGTTTGAAAACCTCTTCGCCCGGGTAAAGACCTTTCAGCGGGGCCGTTTGATAGATTGGATTCAATAAAGGTGTCATCAAAAGTATGTTATCCACTTTGTTTGGCTCCGTCAGTATGAACTTGCTGATTGGAAGGGTGTCATGGTTATCACGTATGAGGGTTATTGATTTCAAGTACACTTGTTCGGATAATTTCTGATGTTTTTCCCAAAGTAACGGGTTATTGATTTTGAAGAGGGGTTTGAAAGGGTTGACCGATTTGTCGTTCGATTTGTCGTTGATGTTAATGATTTCATCCCATTTGGGTAATCGTTTTTGAAGTTTCAAGATTCGTTGGAAGCTTGCGTTAAAGATTTCTTCATCGATATTACCATTGGCCAATGCTTTTTCTAACGAGTTGATCGCCTCGGTTTGTAATGAAGGGTCGTGACATACCATCACGAGGTCACATCCTGCACTGATGGCCAAGACAACCCCTTGGCCCAACCCAACGGAATGGTACAACGCGTCCATTTCCAAGCATTCCGAGATCACAATCCCGTCAAAACCGAGCTCCGTGCGAAGTAACTGGCCTATGATCACCGGACTGAGACATGCATGGTTTTCATCGGGCAGAATGGTGGGTACCCCACATCCGGTGGCACTGACTCCATCCAACAAGTTCTGCTCAATGAGTCGAGAAAATGGTATTGAATTGAAGGTTCGTATTTGATCCAAGGAGTCTCCAATCATGGGAAGCTCGAGCATCAGGTCCACAGTTACGTTTCCGATCCCAGGAAAGTGTTTTCCCACCGTGAACAACCCCCCGTCTCGGAGTCCTCGTGCGCAGATGGATCCATACGTGCTGACGTCGTGTACGGTGGGGCCGAACGACCGGACGCTCACAAGCTGGTGTGAGAGTTTGGTGACCACGTCCAACACCGGGCCCAAAATTATGGAGAATCCAATGTATCGAAGCTCCGTAGCTATGGCTTTGGAGATCTCATATATGAGCTCGTGATTGTTTGTGGCTGCCAACCCCATAGCACTGGGGTATTGTGTGAGCGACTCGGGGTCAAAGAGAGTGTTCATCATACCACCTTCCTCGTCGATGGCAAACATGATTGGGTATTGGTAGTTTGCCTCGTGGTGGGCAATATGTTGGAGGTTGTATATTAGTTGGGATACTTGGGCCACATTGACTGCGTTTTTGCTGGAGAGGATCATGGTGGATACGTGATGGTTGACAATGAGGTTGTATGCTTGGGGGGTTACGGTTGTTCCTTGGAAGCCCCCACAAAGGAGTTGTCCGACGTGCATGTATGGTATGGTATGCTATATTTAAATGTGGAATAATTATTGTGGTCGCTAGAGGTTGCGACAATTGTGAATCTCCAGTAAATGTAGAGTGCTCCAAATTGGATCTCCAGTAAATGCGTCGCTAGAGGTTGCGACAATCTAGGACATGCCTCGCTAGAGGTTGCGACAATCTAGGACATGCCTCGCTAGAGGTTGCGACAATCTAGGACATGCCTCGCTAGAGGTTGCGACAATCTAGGACACGCCTCGCTAGAGGTTGCGACAATTTTGATATCTCCAGTAAATTCCTCGCTAAAAATAGCGGTATATAGGAAAATCCCACAAATCTTTCATGAATCCGCACCAATTAGGTGACCAGTGAAATCAGCTGTTTCAAGGTGGAGGATATTGACCAAAACTTGTAGTTTCCAAATTTTGGTATCACCTGTGAATGGTGCCACAGTAATGTATGTGATTGCCAATACATGTGATTTCCAACACATGACTGCCATTATTAACAGCCCACACAACTACCACCACATAACTGCCAACATATCCAACATATGGTTGCCAATTTTTTTGCTGCCAAAGCGATCCCTTGAATTATCCTCAATTTTAATACAGACACTTGCGAGCAATCACGAGTATATCCCTGCAATTCTGTCTGTATTTCTTTGACACTAGAGTAACTTGGACCATCAGTCCACTTGTAAAGGAATGACAAAATAAGCTGGGATATACAAAGTGCAGTTTAATATGGCTACACATTGAGGTTGGCAGAGTGCAGTTTAATATGGTTACACATTGAGGTTGACAAAGGGTGTAGTGTTAGCTTAATATGGTTACAAATTGTTGATGGAGAATAAATGGGATTTGAATGGAGGACAACCACACAGTCTTGTCCAATTACAGGATACTTGAGTAATGCACTTGTTAGATACAAGTAAAAAAGGTCGTACCCGGATTCGAACCGGGGTTATTTGGATCAAAACCAAAGGTGATAACCACTACACTATACAACCATTTGTTGTGAAATAGGTCAGCTGGTGTTTTCTGTGATTTCAAAAGGGGGTACCCTTGGGGTCAATGTGATATTGCATGTTTCTGCTGGGAACATTCTTGTGCATTGGGTTGTACATTATTTGATTGATTGGTGAGTTGAGCTTGGCGATTTGGTTAGTTTGGTCAGTTTGGTAAGTATGGTCAGGTTCGTCAGTTTGGTCAGGTTGGTCATTTTGGTCAGTTTGGTCAGTTTGATCAGTTCGATCATTTTGGTCAGTTTGGTCATCTCGGTCATTTCGGGCATTTTGGTCAGGTTGGTCAGTTTGGTCAGTTTGGTCAGTTTGGTCATTTTTGTCATTTTGGTCAGTTTGGTCAGTTTGGTCAGTTTGGTCAGTTTGGTCAGTATGGTCAGTTTGGTCATTTCGGTCAGTTTGGTCAGTTTGGTCATTTTGGTCAGTTTGGTCATTTTGGTCAGTTTGGTCAGTTTGGTCAGTTTGATCATTTCGGTCAGTTTGATCATTTCGGCCTCTCCTCAACTCACCAAAATCACCTTTATTACTTAAACCTACTCATCTGTGGATTGCCAGGTATCATAATCGCTCACTCGCTCACAGGCAAACTTATCGCTCACTCGCGCTCACAAGCTCGCGCTGATACGCTCACGCTCATACGCTCACGCTCATACGCTCGCTCACGCTCATACGCTCACTCGCTCGCTCACGCTCGCTCCTTCGCTCACTGTTATGGGCGTCACCAACCTATGGCCAGCATTATCCCAATCATTCAACCCTCGAATAACAATCAACTCACTTGCCGTGTCACACCTCAAGGAAACCAAACAAACTCTCCGCATAGCCATTGACATCTACAGCTTCATCTTCAAAACCAAAGGAAATGCAATCAAAGCAGTCATGGCCAAGCTCTTATATCTCACTTCGCTAAACATAACCTATGTGGTTGTTTTCGATGGCAAGTTCAAACCATCCAAGTTACGTAATGGTGAAGGACATTCAGACTCCTACGTTTCCATGTTTGAAGAATTCTCGCGATCTCCAGTGAATCAATATAGTGAACAAGATTTCGAAGGGGCAGCCTTGGTACGTCAACTTAAGGAGCAACTCACTAGAAATGATATTCAATGGCTTCAAGCTCCAGGTGAAGCAGAAGCTCAATGTGCAAACCTACAACGTATAGGCATAGTTGACTATGTCCTTGCTGATGATGTGGATTCTTTGGTATTTGGAGCAACGCGCGTTTTGCGTAACTTTTCACGAAGTCCCACTGAGAATGAAGACCTTCTGGATTATTACTATGTCACCCCTGTGGATGCCAAACGAATTGAGCGTGAGTTGGGACTTCTGCGTGATCGTTTAATATTTTTGGTACTTTTATGTGGTGGTGATTATTCTACAGGTTCAGTAGGTATTGGTATTGAACATGCCATTAAAATAGCCATTTGTGGTTCACATCATCATATCAAGAAGACAACCAAAAAGAACAAAGTAACAAAGGATCATACAACTGATCAATCACATGATTCATTACCGGATTTTGCAAAGGAATTCTCAAGCTTCTTTCATCAAGAGTATACTCCAAAATTCAACCACACCCAATTGTCAAACCAACTAAACCTGTTGAGTGACAAAATCAACGACACACTACTCCATCGATCAAGAGAGATTTGTGGGAGGAAGCTCACGCTTGCGAAACCCATTTCGTTTTTAGCATCGACAAGTCTATTGTATTGGTTTCCTATGCTACACCCTCAGTTGATAATGTTACTCCCACTGCTTAGTTATGGTGATACTAAAGTGTTGTATGATGATATATCAAGAGAGAGTGATGTGTATGGAGAAGATAACATTCTGATCACTAGAACAAATGGCCAAAGTATTGTGGGGACACTGTATATACAAAATGGAATCCATACGTTTAAGCCATTACCCAAATATTCGAACCTCGACTCCAACATTAAGGTTCCTGCTAAATATAATTGGTTTCTAAATCGAATCATCATCAAGCAATTACATCATAATCACGTTTCCATAGTTGAGACGGCCCCCAAGCACAAGGGTGACGTATCTTGTGTCATGGTTCGATATGATGCGTTCCAGCTCGCATCCACATTCCCTTGCACCTCCATAAGTGAACCTATACAAGGCAGTAACGATTTGAAAACCGTATGGCTTCCCTTGGAGTTGGTCAAGTATGTGAATTCTGACATGGTTCGTGATTACGAGAGACGATTTCTGCCTCAAAAGTCAAACCTCATGTCACACTTTGATGTTTCCAATGTCAGTCTGCCAAGAAAGGTTTCTCCAAGAAAGGTTTCTCCAAAGAAGGTTTCCAGGCAAAGTCTGACGTTGGATGATTTTTTTGTTAGTGGTGGACGGGGGGACCTACGAATGTCACCAAAACGGGATTCTCCGAGTGTGGACTTTTATGAGACTCGTACTGGACGAGAAAAGACTCGTACGGAACAAACATCTCCAAGTGTGGATACGAGGGACTTCCCAGGTTATCTTGACTCTCGTACGGAACGATCCTCTCCAAGTGTGGATTCTCCAACGAGGGACTTCCCAGGTTATCTTGACTCTCGTACTGGACGGGAAAAGACTCGTACCGAACGAACATCTCCAAGTCGAGATGAATCACCAATTCAAAGTATGCAAAAACGAAGAAGATTACGGACTGAGACACCAGTTTTGATTCCCCAATTGGTACCAAACTTGAGTAATATTCCGTATATTCCGTCTCATGTCACCGGTTCATCTGAAATCGCACAAAATCAAATCAACTCACCCCGAAAAAAAACAAAAAGCGAAGAAGCCTGCATCACCCCAGAGAGAACCCCCCAGTGTGAAACGCCACCAACAAACCATTCCATCATCTCAGTACACTCTGTCGATTCGGATGACCCCCAGTAAAAAGATCTTCAAGGAGACTGACTTGGATAGCTTCCACCAGTCCACAGCATACGCCCGACTCCAACATCACATGTCGACTATCATCAAACGGGTTTCGGGAGTACAAGCCAACCTCAATGTTGATTTCAACTACAATGTTATCACAGACTCCCAAGCACCAATGGAGGAGCCCGAGCTGATTGACGCCATTTTCAACTCGCTCCACCAGCTCCTTAACGAGACCCCACCCTTGGAAGGACCTCGACGTTTTGGAAACCTCGCCTTTCGTACCTGGCACCTGAAAATGACCAATTACTGTGAAAAGTATGCAACCCATGTGTCGTCAAAGAATAATTATATGAGCAACCCAGACCTCGGGTATTATCTCGGAAACTCATTTGGGCTGGCACAACGACTAGACTATGGAACAGGTCATGAAATGTCATATCTCGCCTTTATAGGCGGATTGATTGAGCTTGGAATCATAAGTAATCAGATTACGGGGGAAGAATTGTTACTGATTTTTGCTCGTTACTATGACTTGGTTCGCAAATTGATTGTGGTTTACAACTTGGAGCCTGCCGGTTCACACGGGGTTTGGGGATTGGATGATCATTTTCATTTGATTTATATCTTGGGTGCTGCTCAATTTAATAATGTGCAGGAGAATACCCATATGGACCAGACAGTTACTCAGAAATCCTTTGCGACAACCCCGTCTCAGACGACCCCTCCCCAGATATCAGAGCTAACACAGAAAAGTACATTAACACAATACGCATCATCCAACTTCTATGTCAATGCCATTGCATTCATCTTCAAAATCAAAAGTGGACCCTTTCACGAACACTCTCCGATTTTGCACGACATTCACACCAGTGTGATTCTATGGGAAAAGGTGCTTCAGGGTCTCATAAAAATGTATATTGTGGAGGTTTTTGGAAAGTTTCCCGTGGTTCAACATTTTTGGTTTGGGGACGTGTACCCCTGGACTCGCCAGGCTACTGGTTTACAGCTTCCTGTGAATGTGCAAGAGGATGAAAAGAGCGTGGTGGCTCCAAAGGGCGTGATACCAATGGGTGTGGTACCAAAGGGCGTGGTACCAAAGGGTGTGGTACCAAAGGGCGTGGTACCAGGCGTGGTACCCTGGGGTGATTCTCGGGGTGTTCCACATTCGGTATTGGCACGTCCTCCGATGGGTCCACCCAGAGGGTTTCAGAAAAATGAACGATACTCACGAGCGAATACGAACTCACGAGCGAAGCCAGTGAGTGAGTGAGTGAGTGAATTCGCTTGTATTCGCTAGTGACCACTAAATTCGCTATTGACTACCAAATTAGCTAGTGACTATTAAATTGACTACTGACTTTGTTATTCGCTTGTATTCGTTAGTGACTACTAAATTAGCTACTGAATTCATTATTGAATTAGCTTGTGAATTATATTGTGATCTCACTCACGAACTATTTTGATCTCACTCACTCACTCACTCGTTTACTTTATAGCATAAATCATACCCGTGCCCCTTATGTAACCTCCCCAAATACACCTTTACCAATCACCATAACAATCAAGTCTTTCAATGCCATCTTTGTTCTTAGTGCCTGCGACATTGTAGATGTCTATGCCAGCGCATCTTTGGTCATTAACTTGTGCTTTGAATCTACTTCTCAACCAAAAAACATTGTTTGAGTGAGTAGCGAAAATGAGCAATGAGTGAGAGACTGAAACTATGAGAGTGAATAGCAAACGTTTATAATGTGAATATGATTTCTATGATTTCGACTTTATCTGGCCAATACCTAATGCTCAACAGTTGCAAAGGGGGGGACCTTTGATTAATGCTCACCAATATGTGTATGGGCAATTAACACTACAGCAAACGACTTCTTACTTACTCATGAACAAACTCAAGAGCTTGATTAAATTCTTAGTAATACGACAAACTTATTCACGCACTCACTCACTCACTCACTTTGAAGGTGATGGTGGTGAATTCATACCAACGAGCCATACTAGTTATACTCAATACCAATCACGCTCTCTCGAATAGCCACTTTTAAAATCTGGATGGTTTCTATGATTTTAAACTATTTCAATGTAATCTATGATCTCGATGATTTCGCTCACTATCACTCTCACTCTCACTCTCTCTCGTACATTTGGGCTAATCCCTGGATTTCTTACAAAAAATCACCAATATAACACCAACTTGAACTTTCAGCTATAGAATGCAATAGTGTGTAAAGGGTGAAATATAAAAGTAATTCCATGAAATAATGTGTTTATACGCACGAGTCCATGAGGATGCTTTTAGTGGCTTCTTTATATTAGTTTACAAACTAAATATGTTAGTGTATAGAAACGTTTGATGTATGTTCACAATGCAAGAGATCCATAGTTGTTGGGTCAATTGGATCGTGCAAATTCTCATTCGAGTTTAAAAGTGTACCGCGTGCGTATGATGGCTCACGTTATTGGGTACTGGTCTGAAGTTGTTTGTTAAGCGTCTCCCGATAGTGGAATCACGGAGAACTGTGAGATTACGATTGATATCTCGTTTACAAGGAAGGTTTCGCAGGCGTTGGAACCTTAACAAACACGGATATCACCTATAGAATTCAGACCTACAATTGAGCGACATACGCATTACGGTACGGGTCTTTGGCCAAACATTCTTCGCATCCAACGAACCAGGTGAGTGACCAACCATATCAAGAAGGTTGGCGTTGAACCATAAAAGGTACAATCGTACATTAGTAGTAAAATGACTATTCAAATCATAATTAATAAAATTACTCAAATTGAGTGAGTGAGTGAGTAGCGAATCTTTTTTAATTTGAAGGTGATTTCATGGATCCCATAATAATTGTCTTGGATGTATAATATGTGTGAGTTTAATAGTATTTTAATGATTTGATGATTTCAATACCAATTTCTTTCATATAGTCATATTCACATACTCATACTCAAATAGCCACACCCACACTCGCACCCACACTCGCACCCACAAACTCACTCGCTCCGCTCGTTTGCAAGCACTAATGGTAGAGATCATGGTTTCAGCAGAACAACAAGAATCGAACGTAAACTTGTGAGCAATGTAGTTTACAGAAGTCATGAACTCGAACGAGCGAACGAGCGAACGAACGAGCGAACGAGCGAACGAACGAGCGAACGAACGAGCGAACGAACGAACGAACGAGCGAACGAACGAACGAGCGAACGAACGAGCGAACTCACGAACGAACGAACGAACGAACGAACGAACGAACGAACGAACGAACGAACGAACGAACGAACGAACGAACGAATGAACGAACGAACGAATGAACGAATGAACGAACGCACTCACGAACTCGCTTCGCTCGTTCGTTCGTTTCTATTCGCTCGTGAATAACAATTCTTTATTCTGAAGCAAAGAATACAGGGTACTTTACATTCCAAATCTTCAATTATATTATCAAAAATTATTGAAAATGCATTGAATGTCACCAATAATAAATAATAGTGGAACTTACCTCTAAGGACCCGTACCGCAATAATGGAACTCATTCTCAATCTCACTCTCAATCTCACTCTCAATCTCACTCTCAATCTCACTCTCAATCTCACTCACTCTTCATGCTCATACTCACGCACTCATGCACTCACGCACTCACGCACTCACTCGCTTCGCTCGTTCGTTCGTTCGCTCGTTAGTACGCTCCCATTCACGTTCATCAAAATCAAACAACTTTGGTTAATCTCCAAATGGGGCTGATTTGAATAATCTTAGTGCTGTAAAGCAATCCTATGAGTGTTATAGTGTATGAATAGTTTGAAAAACAATACGAATAGTGCTGCAAAAGAATACTTTATGAAAATGAACCAACCTGTTAAGATTCGTACGACAATAAGATGGGATAGATAAGAGGGAAAACAAAGTATGTAATGTGATCTACTCACTCATAGCAATACTTTTAATTCGATAAAGCTACTCACTCTCTCGATATAGTGCTCATTTACAGATATAGTGACCATTTGGAGCTTACACTGTCCATTAAAAATTCATCTCTTTCTGAAACCATAGTGCTTAGTTGAACTCAATTGATTAGTTTGCACTTTTTATCTTGTCAAACTTATGCGTTCGACCTGCTTCAAAGTCATTGAATGTGATACATATGTACCAGATTACAAGTTGACAAAACATGATGTGGGCTTTTAATAGTGATGTAATTATTGTGAATGACTGTACGGGTTGTCGAATTAGATTCAACCTGTAGTTTATATATGTCATTTTTAGTACGATTACCTTATGATTGAAGATGAACCGCGCATATAATATACTATACCACTCACATACTACTCGCATACTATACTACTCGCATACTATACCACTCACATACTACTCACATACTTTACCACTCACATAATATACTACTCACACAATATACTACTCATAGTACTGCTTCACTGCACTATTCATAGATTGAACAAACCAATTTCGCGATATGATAACCGCAAGATGATTCTCATGCAAGAATGATAAAGAGATGTTGAATGATATACATGTTGAATGATATAAATGTTGAATGATATTAATGTTGAATGATATTGATATTGTGGTTATTGGTGTTTAGTAAAAATTTGCAATTATTTTGCAAAAACGAAGCAGTCAACGAAATCACTCAAGAACGAATAAACTGACTTAGTCAGTTAGTCACGCTCACTCACGAACGAGTGAACGAGCGAACGTACAGAATCAATCACGAACGAGCGAACGTACAGAATCATTCACTCACTCACTCACATTCGCAGCAGTTTGTTCTATATATGTTCTCGCTCTGCTCGTTATGCTGCTTCGTAGCAGTTTGTTCTATATATGTTCTCGCTTCGCTCGTTATGCTGCTTCGCAGCAGTTTGTTCTATATATGTTCTCGCTTTGCTCGTTATGCTGCTTCGTAGCAGTTTGTTCTATATATGTTCTCGCTTCGCTCGTTATGCTGCTTCGCAGCAGTTTGTTCTATATATGTTCTCGCTTTGCTCGTTATGCTGCTTCGTAGCAGTTTGTTCTATATATGTTCTCGCTTCGCTCGTTATGCTGCTTCGCAGCAGTTTGTTCTATATATGTTCTATGGTTTTGACCAGCTGAGCGGATAATTCTTATGGTTCAGTCATATACATTAAATCTTGCTTATCATTTGCTACAAGATTTCGGTCAAAAATTCCTTTTTCCAGAAATCCATTCATCTCATCTCTTTACAAACCCGATTATGTAGCACGTTGGAGACGGTCACATTAGTGGATTATGTTTAACTTGGTTGTTTATATTCATTTGTCAGTCGGTCAAAACAGCGAGTGAGTGAGCGAGTGAGTGAATAGCGAAAATGAGTTCGTGAGTGTGAGATATTCTTATATCCTGATTCTGACAAACTAACCACCTAACCACCTGACTAACTATCCCATATCTAAAGTCAACGAACTTGTAATCTGGATATAATTTTTATGAACACGTTACTAATTCATTTGATAGAATTTTAACAACCAGTTTCTTTAATTATATATACAAACCACTTGATGTCAGAACCAGTACACCATTTCTTTAATTTGGTAATGAGTATGTCGGTGAACAAGTTTTGCCAAACAAATTGAATACAAAAACTATGAATTGAATACAAAAAAGTTGAATACAAGAACTGTGAATTGAATACAATTAACTTCATATGATTCAGTCATTCACGCACTCACTCACTCACGCACTCACTCACTCACTCACTCACTCACCAACTCGCTCAACTCCAATTCCTGCACATAATGTCTACTCACTCACTCACTCACTCGCTTCGCTTGTTCGCCAAGGTGATTAGTGTGTTTTAGTATTTTAGTGTCTTTTGTTTCTATAGAGCTTAATTAATATCTATAATTGTAAACTATCAGAATACCAAACATACAAACTGGTTACATTCATTTGAGTATAGGAAAATATTTAGACACATTAACAACGGGTGAGGTGATTTGTAAGTTGGTGAGCTACATTATTACGGTACAGGTCTTTAGAGGTTAGTTCCACAGCTAGTCAAAATAAGCAAAGACACGCACACGCACACGCACACGCACACTCACCAACTCACCAACTCACCAACTCACTCGCTTTGGGACTCTGGTCAACTTTTAGTGCAACAAACCTTTAAAGACCCGGCAATAATGTATTAACGTATTCGCTACACACTCACTCACTCCGAGCGAATGAATATTCTTATTCTTATTCTTAAATTGCTCGTAGTAGTTTATTTGAACTATGTTCTCGATTCGCAGTAGTTTACTCCAACTATGTTCTCTCTTGGCCGTAGTATATTTGAAGTATGTTCTCGCTTCGCAGTAGTTTATTTGAACCATGTTCTCGCTTCGCTCGTTATGCTGCTTCGCAGCAGGCTACTCCAACTATGTTTTCGCTTCGCAGCAGTTTATTCCAACTATGTTCTCGTTTCGCAGTAGCGAGTGAGTGTGAATGTACAAACCTCTAAAGAACCAAGCAAGTGAGTTCGTGAGTATGTGCGCTTGAACGAGCAAAATGAGTGCGTGCCAGTTTGTTAGAGGAGGGTCTCTTAGGGAAATACAACGAACATAGTGATGACAAAAATTAAATGTGTCAGCTACTCACGAACGAACAAACAAACTCTCATTCACGCACTCGCCCACCCACTCACTCACCCAGAATTCTCACCAAGGGGGGACCCTTGAGATTTTGTTGCAAAACTTGAGAATTCCCCAACACACTCACTCAAAGAATATACAAATACATCTAATATTCCAACACCTCTACATCTTTCTTTTCATTGTCAACATCTCTTCACTACCAAACACATCATAAATTATAATGCGAACAAGCGAACGAGCGAAGCGAGTGAGTGAGTGAGAGTAACGTACGAGTGAAGCGAGTGCGTTAGTGCGTGAGTTCGTGAGTAAGTGCGTGAGTATATTCCAACTATGTTCTCTCTTCGCAGCAGTTTATTTGAACTATTCTCTCGCTTCGCAGTAGTTTATTTGAGCTATGTTCTCTCTTCGAAGCAGGTTACTCAAACTATGCTCTCGCTTCGCTCGTAATGCTGCTTCGCAGCAGTTTGTTTCTCGCTTCGCTCATTATGCTGCGAAGCCAATGTGGTGTGGATGCACCAGATCGTTATCCTTCGCATTCACTCACTCCCTACTCACTCAGGGGGTATGACAAGTCATATCACACTTTGTAACTCAGTCAAAGTTCGTTACCCAGTCAATGTTCGCTACTCAGCCTTACAAATTCACTCACACTCACTGTCAACCTCACAAACTCGCTACACTCGCTGATGATTCGAATTCAGCCAAGGAATGCTACAATTACTGAGCGTTTTTAAGCTTAGTGATGTAACCAATTACCGATGATACGCTCAGTAATATGGTAGTTTATTTACATGTATGGTACTCTATTAGCGTTTAAATGCAATTACCGAGCGATAATACGTTCAGTGATATTTGATCAATTACCGAGCGATGGTACGCTCAGTGATATATGATCAGTTACCTAGCGATATGCTATATGATCAGATAGCGATATGTTATATGATCAATTGCCGAGTGATATGTGATGTGGTCAATTACCTCGCTATCGCTCGGTAATTCTCGGTAATTGTCTACTTAAAATTAAAAACCGACCGACAAAGAGGACAACTACTACTTCCCGAACTCTTAAACCACTTGTACAAACATCCCCCATGAAACTTATTCAGACACGTAGGACAACTCTTTGTAGGCAATGACAAGTCCTGGTGCAATATAGAATAACAGATGGCACACTCCTCAAAGCCAGAGAAATGCAAGCTCACATTCCGGTTAAACACACTGATAGCATCCGCAATGGTCCCGTTAGCCAAGGAAATCACCCGTTGCGAAGCCAACAACCATGCCCGCCATTGAGTCTCCTTCACCCCGAGCCTTAACGGCCCATCCACAGCAACACTCTCAAGCGGATACTGGAACGGAACTTTGATCACCATCTCCATCACGTGCTCATCCACCAGATAGACACATCTGATTTCGTTGGTGATGGAGTTAACTTTGATTGTCATATTCTCCGAACTTTTCTCAATGTCTGCTCTTGCTGCCGTGACTTCGGCGAGGAGCTTGGATACAAGCAGTGGCGAGAGGTATTTTGCCGAGAACTTTTCGATTCTTTGCTTGAGTTGGAGGTCACGGATTCCCCGGAACCATGGTTGGATACTGGCCCCGAGGTGTCTGTACACGAGGTAATGGAGATGGATCATCAAGTGTGGCATTTCACTATTATACGTCTTGACATCCCCGAGTGTCTCCAAGAGCTTTTTGTCTTCAACATTCACGTTCTCGTAAATATACTCTAATAAATCAGGTACTTGCTCAATCACTTGCGCAATGTAATTGGTACGGATAGGGAGAGTAATATCATTAAAATGTGCAAACACAAGGAGCCAACTAGAGAGATAGGTACGTTGGTTTGACGTATCCACTAACTTGATATTCTTAAGGAGAAGCTCAGGGAGCTTGGCCTCTTCTCGTTCCCCATCGTCCTTGGGCTTTTGTAATTGATACTCAACAACAAAATCCTCCTGCATACTGGCAATCACAACCTGTAAAACGTCCACTGCAATGAGTTGCAATTCCTCAAATGGTGAATCCAATAAACTGTAAAAGTCCTCGATTCGCAGAGCCAAGAGTTGCTTTGGGATCACCAAGCTGATAAACGTACGGGTAAGGACCCCAATGTAGAGTGTTCGAGCGTGGGATTGCTTTGGGTATTCTTTAAAGAGGAGATCAAGGATTTCCTGGTTGTGTTGCTCATGTTCGTAATGTTCATTTTTTTGCATTGTCATCACCAAACGAAGGGTATAATAGCCGAGGTTATACTTTCCTTCCAAAGCCAAATTGTCTTCCACCAATTGACCGGCAAGCTCCAATGCTTTATCTGGTACTTGGGGTTGAGTTTTGAGGAGTCCAGCGAGGAAACGAACCATTTGTACACGCATAACATTGAATTCGGCCTCGTATGAAATGTCCGAGTCGAGCCATCGGCCAATCTGCACGAGTACCATGTTGAGACGGTGGACGGGCCACACCTCATAAGGAGTGTCGGTGTTGAAAAACTCCACACAGAGAGTCATCCATTGGAGACCTTCATCTAAAATGTCGTTAGGTTTCACACCAAGCATCTCGCTAGCTGCCACGTTCCGGAGTCTCTGGAGCTTGGCTGACACAGGGAGAAACTTGGCCCCACAATTCACATACGTACGCATCAAAAGAGGGGATTTTGCCGCGATATCTAATGCCTCGAATTCGCTAAGGGACGCCGAGTCAAAAAGTGGTTCCCATACCAACTTTAATGCCCTCGCGGAATATACGTGCGAGGACTCTGTGATGTAGCTTATGAGTTGTAACACCACTGGGTGAGTCGTGGCATTTTCCATGGTGATCTTGGTTGCTTCAACAAAACGTTGGCGAAGACTTGAAGCTGCAGGAGCCACCTCAGTATCATTCAAAAACGCCTCATCAGTAAGGAGCTCACTAAGAAACACACCCAACAAGAGTGTGTTTACCGAGGAGTCTTTAACATGGGTAAGTAAATTTGCGAGAGCACCACTATTGTCAAGGAGAGTAATAGTATTGTCCACACTCTTTTCACTTTCCCAAAAATCATTACCCACACAAAGATCATCATCCGGAAGCGCTAAAAACTTCTGCCTTTCAACAAACGCTTGGATGAGCGATTCCCGTGAGTCAAGGACTTTGGCTATGGAACCATAATCCAATTCCTCTCTATCCACACTACCTAAGAATGTCTCCAACGTCTCACAAATCAACAAATCCGACATTTTGAGTATAAATTCGGCCGTTGCCAGACACTTGAGCCAGGCCATTTCCATCACCTGGGCAATACGAGGATGCAGTTCGGGAATGGTACAGCCAATCAACTTGAGGATGTCTGTTCCTGAGGCAATCAAGTTGTCGAGAATCTCGGGCTTGTTCACGTAGCGATACACGAGGGTGGACTCGGTCTCCAGTAGAGGTTTCTTTTGAGACAAGCCTACTACGTACCGAGACACGTCATTATCTTGGTTGAGATCAATTGGTAATCTCAACAATGTGGAAGCCACGATTTCGGGAGCCACAGTACTAAGTTGAACGTAGATATCGTCCACAGTAGGGCCAAGGTCGAGACCCACACGTGCGAGTTCCACAGCCAAATCCACCACAGGGTCCACAAACTGAGGAGTCAAAAAAGTAGCCAAGGACCCTAAGGACCCTAAAGGCTCTTGTGGGTCCAAGGGAAGTGTCCATGCGTTTGCGTAACGCACGTAGGCGGTGAGAATATGAAACTGAAGCTTTGGGGTTTCCAAGGTCGGATCCTCGAGTTGGGTCAATACTTTAGTGAGGAGTGTGTCCAAGATGGCTACGTTTCCGGAGGCCACCACAAGCTGGCAGTACACGTCAAACACGTTTTCCGGGTTGGTGAAGTCAGGTTTTTCATCCAAGAATTTTTCTCCATAGGTTTCCAATATCGGGATATCCACGAGTGGCACCAATTTGGACATCACGATTTTGCCTCGGGAGTCTCCCAAAAGATCCAAAACCGGGTACATGACGGTGGCAAAATCCACACTACGCGAAATGGCATAGATGTCAAGAAGGCAATTTGCCCAGGGAACAGCATCGCGGGATCGGTACTGCTCACCTTGCTTAAGAATGGTCTTCAACACGGCAGTGGAATCTTGTGCAAAGTCAATCACGGGGTCTTCCATGCGTGAAACCGTTTGGCAGAAAACGGTAAGAAGGGTATAAAAATCGGGGCCTAAACGAGCATTTCCCAACTTGATAAAGTCCATTACACGAGCTGGGGACTTGGAAGAATAACTCCAGCAGTTACCGAAGCGAGTGAGTACCACCAACACCTCCCAGAACTGTACCAAGGTTTGGTGATAGATGACGCTATCCAAAGCTTTGGAGTATTTGATTTTGATTTTACTCACAAATTGTTTGGAGAATTTTTTGAACAAGCTTGGACTGAAGGGGTGGTTGTTCTTGTCGGAAAAGACCATCCGGGTGACCTGGAAGAGAGGGGAAGCCAATCTCAAGTTGATTGTGTTATCGGCAAAGACCAGAGTGTATATAGACCAGAGGTTTTCGTGGAGGAGAATGGATTGTATGTTGTCGTAGGAGTCACCGGACTTTCCAGAATCACCGGAAGTCACTTCACCTGTGGATATTTTCCCCACGAGGGTGGCGAGCATAAAGAGACCGGTTTGCACCACGCGCTCATATTTGAGCAAAGAGTCCTCTTGAGAAATGTAGCGACTGTCGGATAAGGACAGTGGGGATTCCACAGTAAGGATATCCAGAAGAAAAGTCACAATCTGCTCATTGTAGAGAGCCAAGATCTTGTTAAGCTTATCCTTACCAAAGCATTTGTAAAAGAGGGGCACTGTATGCTTAGCAATTTCCTTATCATAAAGACCGAAAAGCCAGATGGGAATACATGATTTGAGGTGTTTAGAAACTTGTTTTTGATTGATTTCAAGGAGACTGGCTTGGACCTGATGAGCTTGAAGACGTACAGCACGAGAATTGTCTATAGCAAGCTTGGGGTAGAGTTGGATCCATGAAGTGAGGAGGGTGGTGAAGGAGTCTTGAGGAGGGTTGGATGTGAGGAGGTTGCGAAGGTCTCGAAGGGCCTTTTCTTTTGTGATTGGGTTTGGTTTGAGGAGGGACTTGAAGATGATTGTTGTTTGGGGCTCGGTGAGGTTGGCTGGGTTGGGTAGGCCTGTGAAGTAGTTTAGGGTGATCATATTTCTTACGAGCGAAGTATTTCTTACGAGCGAAGCGAGTAAGAAATGTTGGAAAATGTGTGGCGAAAAAACAGTGACAAGACGAGTGAACGAGCGAAGCGAGTGAGAGAGTGTGAGAGAGAGAGTGTGAGAGAGTGAGTGAGCTCGTGAATGAGTAGCGAATTCCTTGGACGAACAAAGTGAGTGAGTGAGTTCGTGAGTGAGTATGATGATTTGAAGAACAATATACACCAATTGATATGAATTGAATAGATTCAATAGTAATGATTAAATATATATATAGATTCAATATCACGCAGGCACTCATGCACTAATGCATGCACTCACGTACTCACGAACGAGCGAACTCACTCACGCACTTGCTCACTCACGCACTCACTCACTCACTCACTCACTCACTCACTCACTCACTCACTCACTCACTCACTCACTCACTCACGCACTCACTCACTCACTCACTCACTCACTCACTCACGCACTCACAATCACTCACGCACTCCCTCGCTTCGCTCGCTCGTTCGCTCGCTCGTTGCATTTGCTAAACCTGTTAAACTAGAGGCATTTAAACTCTTTAATCGACTTCCTATAAACATTGTAATATCTTATGATAGCATATCTTATCAATTCACAAGCTGTTAGAAACTATAAGCTAATAAATTCGTATCAATTTACAAGCTGTCAGAGATTTTAAGCTCATAAATTGCCACACAATATAGAACAAACGAGCGAAGAAAGTGAGTGAGTGAGTAGCGAATTCTTTGTGCGTGAGCAGCGAATTCTTTGATACCAACATGCGAGTACGAGAGTAGCAAATTATATGTCATCAGTATCTCCGGCTGTTCATCCAATCAATGCTGTTGGAACTTGAAATTCTGTGACATTTTTGTTCTCACTCACTCACGAACTCACTCACGCACTCGCTCGCTCGGGTTGTTCGTTCGGAGTAGGTGCTCCAAGGCTTTGTATTGACAATATAGAGCTAGTTTATGAAGTAATGAAACGTGTGGAATGTTCAAACTGTTTATACTGATGAGTGTGATTAAGGGGGTGGTTCGTGTTCCGAGTGAACTGAACATAAGAATATAATAAGATTTTACTCAACTAATGCACAAACTCATGCACTCATGAACTCAAAAACTCGCTAACTCCCTCGCAAGTCTCGTTCTTTTAAATCATTCATGTGAGCATGCTGATTCTTAGGGAGCATTGGACATTTGGATTTTACCCAGTTGTGAATAGTTTTCTGATATCTAACCACCGAGGTTGCGAAAAGAGAATAAAGGTGGTTACTAAATGTTTCGCAGTACTCTACAAGCTCTAAGCAATTCGAAATATCGCCACCTGTACGACTAAAGATTGTACCTCGCTGATACACCAGCCTCAACGATTGAGTTTATGATTTTGTTTAAATCACTCACGAACTTAAAATCTTAATATATCTTGCAGGGATGAACGAGCGAACGAACGAACGAGCGAACGAGCGAACGAGCGAACGAGCGAACGAGCGAACGAGCGAACGAGCGAACGAGCGAACGAATGAACGAGCGAACGAGCGAACGAGCGAACGAATGAACGAATGAACGGGCGAACGAGCGAACGAGCGAACGAACTCACTCATGAACTCACCTATAAACTCACTCTCTCACGCACTCTCTCACGCACTCTCTCACGCACTCTCTCACTCACGCTCTCGCTTCGCTCGTTCGCACGATCTTTATATTCATGTTATAATATTTAAACCATTCACGTTGTTTGCATTCATCCACTTTACTGCCCCACTACCCCTCGCTGTTTAGATAATACTCTTTCCGCTATCAATTGTGAATTCTGCTACGAAGCAATACTATGAGTATTGAATGTGCAAAAATTGCAACGAAACAACCTTCACTATCACTGATTGACATTGAATGTGCAAAATCGCAACAAAACCATCTTATGTTCTAGCTTCACAGCAGCGTATTCAAATATATTCTTGCAAGTATGCATATTTATTCACTTGACCAAATCGCTCGTTTGTTTAAATCCACTGAATTCGCTACAAACTCACTCACTCCCTCACTCGCTTTGCTCGTTCGTTCGTTTGTTACATGTCTGTTTGTAGAACATACAAAAGACTCCCAGGTGGAATATAAAGCCAAATACAGATTTAAGACCGCAATATTTATTAAGCGTCATGGATAAAGAAATCACAATCCCAGAATATCACAACCTCACTCACGAACTCAAGAATTCACGAACTCACGCACTCAATCCCTCACTCACTCACGCACCCACGCATCCACGCACCCACGCAATCACTCGCTTCGCTCGATCGCAAATTATGTCAGCAAGCACAGATGTCAGATCGCTCTATGGTGTGAGTGAGTGCGTAAAAGAGGAGAGTGCGTTCGTTCGTTTGTTCGTTCGTTCGTTCGTTTGTTCGTTCGTTCGTTCGTTCGTTTGTTCGTTCGTTCGTTCGTGAGTGGTTATATTGGTGTTGAATTGACTGGTATTTTCAAGAGTTTTGGTTCTGACACTTTTTTGATTATTAGAGGTGAGTTTTAAGTTCATTTGATAATCTTATTCAAGACTTTGTAACCAATCATTACTCTGATCATTTGGGCGTTAATGTTGTTAAGAAATCTGGTGTTTGTAATAATTGTTCATTTGACTTCTGGTGGTACCATTCAAGTTGATGAATTGATTTGGACTATTGGTAGAAAATCATGAATTGATATTGGCTTAGAAAAAGTTGGTTTTAAACTTGATGATAAACTACACATTGTGACTGATGAGTATCAAGTTACATCAAATCTTTTCTCTTGGTGATGTGATTGGTAAGATGGATTTGACTCCAGTTGCTGTTGCTGCTGGTTGTAGGTTATCCAACAGACTCTTCTCTGGTAAAGCTGAATTTTCCAAAGATGAATTGGACTACACTAACGTTCCATCTGTTATTTTCTCTCACCCAGAGGTTGGTTCCATTGGTTTATCAACCAAAGAAGCTAAGGCTAAATACGGTGAAGATCAAATTAAGGTGTACACTTTCAAATTTACTTCAATGTACGATTCCTTGTGCGAATCAGAAGAAAAAGTGCAAACCCATTATAGAATTGTTGCTGCTGGACCAGAGGAAAAGGTTGATGGTTTACACATTGGTGGTGATGACAGTGCTGAAATTCTTCGAGGTTATTGCCATCAAAATGGTTGCAACCAAGAAGGACTTTGACAACTGTGTGGCTATTCACCGAGCGTAGCTAACGAGCGTAGCGAGTTAGGAACGTAGCGAGTTAGGAGCGAAGGGAGATGGGGGGACGACTAACGAGCGTCTGAGTGAGTGTGAGTTAGGAACGTAGCGAGTTTGTTGGTTTGTTCCATTACTAAAAATGTTCAAAAGCGTTGATTAATGGTGGATACTCGAAATTTTGTCAATAATGGAACTAACCACTAAAGACCCGTCCCGCAATAATGGTGAATTTATATATTATTATACAAATCCGCTACTCACTCACTCGCTTCGCTCATTCGTTCGTTCGTTCGTACGTACGTGACTGTGTGAAATAAAACTAACCTCATAAAATCGCAATCTTTTTCGAAACCATCACTTGGTAACTTGTATCACCTAAAAATCTTGCCTTTAATCACCTCACAACTCATTCACACTTAATTTAGCTTTATTGCCATTATATTAATCGAGGAAATTTTTATATGGTGAAGCAAAAAGTGTAGCTGGAGTAAATGAGAGAGGAAAAATAAGTGATTCTGATTGTTAGGTGAATGGTTTTTGATTGGAATAGCTCGATATTTATCACTTTGCTCTTTCTAAACGAACGAATGAAGCGAGTGAGTGAAAAGTGTGGGAGTGAGTGAAAAGTGTGGGAGTGAGTGAAAAGTGTGGGAGTGAGTGAAAAGTGTGGGAGTGAGTGAAAAGTGTGGGAGTTCGTGAGGAGTGCGTGAGTGAGAGAGTGCGTGAGCTCGTTCATTCGTTCATTCATATATCATGTCAATAATCATAATACCTTACAAATCACATTTGATTAATACATTCAAATCGTCACACTCTTACTGTATACTATTGAACCTTTCAAACATATGAACATTCACCATCAATACTATAAACTCATAAGCAACCTCAAACCTGTATCAATCTCAGCTTTAGATCTTACATGCTTACTGATTTTGTGAACTTTAGCAAAAGAGATGAAGGCATTGTATTGTAGTTTACTTATGTTCCCAGCCATAAAAAACGCTTACCCTGAAGTTGATGTAACAGAGAAATGTTCAACCTCATTCTCACTCATATTCCCAATTGCGTGAGTGAGTGAGTGAGGGAGTGAGTGAGTGGGTGAGTGAGTAATTCAGTGAGGGAGTGAGTGAGTGAATGAGTTCTTCTGTACGTGGGTTCGTCTGTGCGTGGCCTCGTTCGTTCGTTCGTTCCTGAGTGAATCGATTGACTGACCCGAGTAAACAGATTACTGATTTAAAACCCATGCCGCAATAATATCATAGAGTAAACCATTAACTAAACTATTGATATACTATACTGCTTCGTAGAGCTTAACCTACAAGAGGCCATACTCTGATCGTATGAAACACTTTAAGTCTCAACGAGTGTAGTACATTGGGGTGTTAAAGAACAGTGAGCGAGAGTTGGTTAATAGTTGACATGTGACCTCATTCAACTCTGACAAATTACAAGCCCGTTGCTCCAATTGATTTTTTCGCAGCCAAGCCAAGCATCAAAGGATTATCATAGGAGCGAAGCATAGGAGCGAAGCATAGGAGCGAAGCATAGGAGCGAAGCATAGGAGCGAAGCATAGGAGCGAAGCATAGGAGCGAAGAAAAGGAGCGAAGCAAAGGAGCGAAGCAAAGGAGCGAGGCGAATTTGGTATTTGGTTGACTAACGCCTATCAACGCACTTGAGTAAAGCAACTGTCTAGTCTTTAGAAGTTTGCTCCATTAATAATTGAGGTGAAATGGTTGATAAATGATAGAGATACGTGATTGATGTCATGGATTGATAGAGATGAATGATAGATGTCGTATTGACACAATCGACGTATTTAAACTATTCGATTCACCACTCACTCACTCACTCACTCACTCACGAACTCACTCACTCACTCACTCACTCACTCACTCACTCACTCACTCACTCACTCACTCACTCACTCACTCACGAACGAACGAACAAACGAACGAACGAGCGAACGAGCGAACGACCGAGCGAACGAACGAGCGAACGAACGAACGAGCGAACGAACGAACGAACGAGGGAACTCACTGTTCGTTTTCGTTACTCACTCATTCACGCAATCACCCACTCACGCACGCACTCACGCACTCACTCACTGTTCGTTTTCGCTACTCACTCACTCACACACTTTCTCACTTTCGCTTTGCTCACTCACTCACTCACACACTCGCTTCGCTCGTTCGTTCGTTCGTTCGTTCGTTCGTTCGTTCGTTCGTTCGTAAGTTAATCAATAACTAAAGGGTATAAAATATTTCTCAACAAGTAATCCAATGTAAGCAACGGCATCCCAAAATACCGTTATATTCACGGTAAAGCCCAGTTTTTAAACACGACAATTGCGAGTCACCATAGAGGGTTGGTCCTTTAGTTCAATGTTGCAATTGGTGTCCCTGGAGAATTAGCGTAACCAAGGGAAATCTTGAGATATACATTCTTAGCATAAGAATACTTGACAGCATGACCTTGCAAAAGCTTCCCCTTGGTTTCATTAAATTTGACGCGAGTTTGTCGAAACAAAGAGTATGTCACTCACTCACTCACTCACTCACTCACTCACTCACTCACTCGCTTCGCTCGCTTTCCCACCACTGATGAAATCATGCGACATGTACGTATAAATCAACTCGAACCACAGAATTAGTCAGCTCTGGTACAACTCCAAGAGCCCAAATTGATAAAGCTCAATAAGTATGCAACCACTCATAGGCTTCAACTTACAGGCATCTGACATTGAGGCATCTGACATTGAGGCATCTGACATTGAGGCATCTGAAATTGAGGCATCTGACATTGAAGCATCTGACATTGAGGCATCTGACATTGAGGCATCTTTTATTATAAAATCTACACTTGGTTTACACTGACAGGGCTAAAAGGTATTGTTGCAAAGCAGGAGCAAAGAGGAGCGAAGCGACATGTAGGATCCAAGCGAATCGACCTTTATAGTTAAACTGCACAGAGTAATAGTTAAACTGCTCAAAGTAATAGTTACACTGAACAAAGTAATAGTTACTCATTCAATCCTCACTCATTCACTCACTCACTCACTCACTTTTCTGTAAGAGTGTAACCTTTATGAGTGACTAGTGCAATCTCGCAATTGTATGAGTAAAGGTAATGTCTTGGTAATGTGGGTAATCTCTTGGTAATGTGGGTGATAATGATCATTGATGGTGATGGTTTTTGGTTCATATCATAAATTAACGAAATAATATGAGAATGTGACATCATTTGTACTTTGCACGAGCTCGGCTTTGAGTTTACAGATTTAGAAACCCAAAATTTGACCCGTGGGTTGAATGATGTGGAGCCTTTGAAAGAGAGAATCTCGGCTGATGATTGGAAAAGTGCAAAAAAGGCCATAACCTAGAGGGTGAAGCTCACTGGGACATACTTTGAGGGTTGGTTTTACGAGTTACTCAGAAAAGGCATCATCTATACAAAGAACCTATTTTTGATAATGAAGCCACGCTAGTACGCCAAGAGCTACCTTTGATAAAATAACCATCTTTGATATTGCCGAGACTCACTAGAGTCACAGAAACATCTCTCAACAATACTTAGGATCGCAATATAGTAATAGTATATGTATAATATCATTCAGTAAAACAATCTTTAAAGAGTCAGGGCGTTAATATATCAACGATAATGATGTAAGACTTGCCATTCATCTCATGATCAAGTCTTTTTGCAATTTTGCAGCGAATATGATATCAGCTTAGGTCATATCATGAATTTTATTCTACTCAATCACACCGTCAGTCACATCACTCATACCATTATCACACGAAAGTTATGATTATATACTCGTAAGTTTCGTGGATGGCGAAACACAACAGTAACGTTTATTATTACAATACTGGAACTAACCTATAAAGACCCCTACTCATTCACCCATAAACTCACTCATACACTCATACACTCACTCATATACGCACTCATATATAGGAGAATGTGACGATTTCACTGGGTGAGATTGAAAATCACTTGCTTTGCTGATGAGACTCACAAACCACTCACTTACTCGCTTTGTTTATGAACTCATTCACTCACTCACTTACTCGCTTCGCTTATGAACTCATTCACTCAGTCACTTACTCGCTTCGCTTATGAACTCATTCACTCAGTCACTTACTCGCTTCGCTTATGAACTCATTCACTCAGTCACTCACTCAGTCACTCATTCACTCATTCACGCACTCATTCACGCACTCACTCGTCACTCACTCGTCACTCACTCGTCACTCACTCTTCACTCACGCAATCACGCACTCACGCACTCACTCGCTCACGCACTCACGCACTCACGCACTCACTCGCTCACGCACTCACGCACTCACTCGCTTCGCTCGTTCGTTCGTTCGTTCGCTCGTTCGTTGTTCTGAGCCAATACTCCACCTGAGGCCTCGACCTTGAAAATGTACACCAGTTACGACTAGCACATATATAAAACAGGTTAACATGAACAAAATCATCAAAAGAGAATGCTTACAAAATGCCTCAAGTGAATGTCACGTAAACATTTCAATACGGATACACTATACTTTGTATACGAATTCAATACACTATACTCAATATGAATTTGATATTTTCCTACATTCACCAAAGGATGCCATTTGCACTCACGAACTCACGAACTCGCAAACTCACGAACTCACGAACTCACGAACTCGCAAACTCGCAAACTCACGAACTCACTGACTCACTCACGCACTCACTCATTTACGCACCCACTCACTCACTGACAAACTCGCTTCGCTCGTTTGTTCTCACAAACTCATTCGCTTCGCTCATGAGTTTGCTCGCTCGTGAGCTTCACACACACCCCCCCCTTAACCAACATCGTCGCATACGCATTCACCTTCGCAGGATACTCCCCACCCCCCTCAACCCTCCCAAACATCTGCAACAACCTCACAATCACATACGAAACCTCAGTCAATGCAAATTGCTGTCCCAAACACACCCTGGGCCCTCCCCCAAACGGCGTGTACGCCCATCCAAACCTTTTGGCCTCCTCCAGAAACCACCGCTCGGGCCGAAACACATCCGCATCCTTGCCGAAAATCTTCTCGTTACGATGCATGGAATACGTCACATACACAGTCAACCCGCCCTTGCGAACAAGAAGAGGGCTCATGCCGTCTGGTCCTCCTCCGCGAGGCAACGTGGTATCCGTGTTGGCCACACGCATGTTTCTGGGAATCACAGGGTGCATTCTGAGAACTTCATTAACAAAAGCCTTCAAGTAGTTGCACGATTTGAGCGATTCAAAAGTGATTTCCTCAACCATGGAATCCTCTCCCAGGCCAAACCGCGTGTATATTTCCTCCTTCAACTTTCGCAACACCTCGGGATTATGGGCCAACTCGTGGAATGCAAATGAAAGCGTGCTGGCTGTGGTGTTTCTGCCTGCAAACAAGATGCTTAAGAGCTGATCACGAATGACTTTAGGATCCTTGGTGATTTTCGCCAATTCGTACAAGAAGATGTAGCTCTCTTGGGACTTGGCTTCCAATTCCCCTTCACTTAAGCTAAGGGCGTACTGTACAAAGGTGTCTGCAAAGTGTACAATCTTGGCAACTGCGTCACGGTAAGGTTTTGGATTGAGGAGAAAGTACCAACGTTGTAGAAATGCCCGTAAGAGCGAGTATTGACCAGTTACTGTACATGCTTCAATAAACCCTTCCACAGTGTTTGAATCACCAATGAAAGGATCGTTACTGTCAACGTTACTGTCCTTACTAAGCGAATCAACACTATAATCAAAAAGAAATTTGGTTGCACAATCCATCGTGAGTCGATGGAAAAGCTCCTGCATATCAAACGCTCGGCCTTCATAGCTGCGCACGTGCTCGGCAAAGGCCTGGACGTGAGGTTCTAAAAGTTTGACATGACCGATTTGCTCACGTGCAAACTGAGGACGTAACATTGTGCGACTATCTTTCCAAGCCTGGCCATCCAGGGTGAATATGCCATTACCCAAGATTGGGAAGAAGGCGTGAGGTCTATAACCCAATCCAAAGTCATTAAATTGAGTAGCCAACATGGCTTTGACGTTTTCAGGGTCTCTCGTAACTATAACTCTCTGTCCAAGTACTCGAGTTTCAAATGTATCTGTGTCAAGGTTTTTGAACGTTTGGGTGTTTTTTGCCAACATGTCACCATCTTTGGCTGCCTTTCTGAATTTGGTTAACTCCAGCATTCCATACATGCCGTCATGATTGATGACTTGGGCTTTTTGAGCATTAAGTTTGATACGTAATCGTCTCTCTGTTAATGTATGTAATGTATAGTATATGAGTATACTAGCTAATAAAATTAGCCAAATCATAGTGAATAATGGGAGTCGACTCGTTATAAAGTGCTGAGGATATGCAGGGGTGCGGGGTGGTTGTTACCTTTTGGCCTATTTTCTCTCGCTATTGTGTTGGTGGAGCGGGGAGACAAAAGGAGAGGACAGGAGGATTGCATGTGAGAGAGTTGTAAGAATAGAAAATGGAAGCAGCTTAAGGATGAATAAGAAGCTTCACAATGACTTGTGTTATCTATCTGATTGATTGGTGTATTGTACGTATTTGAGAGTAATACAAACGAAGCGAGTGAGTGAGTGCGAGTGAGTGAGTGAGCAACTGAGTGAGTGAGTGCAACTGAGTAGCGAATTTTTGATTGGAACAACGAGCGAACTCTTATCAATTGAATATGAGTGCTATGAAGTATATGAGTGCTATGAATTTTAGTTCGTTCGTGAGTTCGTTCGTTCGTTCGTGAGTGCGTTAGTTTGTGAGTTCCATTATTGAATAACCACCAACTCAGCTCTAGATGAA
>JAKUAJ010000101.1:39020-69894 GCA_030562865.1 Kodamaea lidongshanica (nom. inval.)
TGTGAGTGTGAGTGTGAGTGTGAGTGTGAGTGTGAGTGTGAGTGTGAGTGTGAGTGTGAGTGTGAGTGTGAGTGTGAGTGTGAGTGTGAGTGTGAGTGTGAGTGTGATGTGAGTGTGAGTGTGAGTGTGAGTGTGAGTGTGAGTATGAATTCGAGCATTAAGAGCGAAGCGATAACACCATAAATTTGAATCATGAGAAGGTTTATAAGGCATGTCAAAATGCTACTGCCTTTCGATCTTATTTGTGTTGTAAAGTCAAGAATAATCAAGTATGAGGAGTATGATGATGCTTCTGGTGAGTATTGTGTGTATTGTGTGTATGGTGTGTTAAGACTAGATCAATACCTAAAATTCGTACTCGCTCCCTCACTCAAGACTTTGCACTCGCTCATTCAAAAGTTCGCACTCACTCACTCGCTCACTCACTCACTCGCTTCGCTCGTTCCTTCGAGGGCAATAAAGGCAAGATGGAGGATAAATCAGGAGGGTAAATCATATGATGGTGACTTTGAAATTTGACTTTAAACTTTGCAAATACTGTTTGGATGAGAATTCTAAAGCCATATCGTGTCAACCAAACCAAAGAATCTGTTGAACAAGAAGTATCGAGTGGTTTGGTATTTTTCTTAGCCATACGTATAGTTGATGATTCAGCGAGACAAGGGAACAAGCGAACGAGCGAACGAGCAAACGAGCGAACGAGCGAAGCGAGTGAGTGAGTAAGTGAGTGAGTTAGTAAGTGAGTGAGTGAGTGAGTGAGTGAGTAGCGAAAATGAAGACGTGAGAACAAACGAGCGAATAGCGAAAATGAAGAAGTGAGAACAAACTCGCTTCGCTCGTTTGTGAGTGTGTTAGGTATACGACTTGGTGATACAATACTAAGGATGTACATCTAAATCTGATCTTCGCTCGAATCAGGGAAATCGCTACGCAATCACAAACGAGCGAAGCGAGTTTGTAAGTAAGTGAGTGAGTAAGAACAAACGAGCGAAGCGAGTGAATGAGTGAGTGCGTGAGTGAATGAGAACAAACACTCTGGTTATTTATCGATTGCTCAGGTCACTCAGGTTAGTCAGGTTAGTCAGGTAAGTCAGGTAAGTCAGGTCACTCAGGTCACTCAGGTCACTCTGGTTACTCAGTTTACTCAGGTTACTCAGGTCACTCAGGTCACTCAGGTTACTCAGGTTACTCAAATCACTTCTTTGCTTCGTTTGCTTCGCTCATTCACGTCACTCAGGTCACTTCAATGTGGATTCGAGTTCGTTTGTTCTTATTGAATTCGTTCATCACTCACAAATCACTCACAAATCGCTCACTCATAATTTGCTACTCACTCACGAACTCACAATTTGCTACTCACTCACGCACTCACGAACTCGCTTCGCTCGTTCGCTCGTTCGTTCGCTCGTTCGTTCACTTCTTAAACTACTTTCTGGCTTCTCCAGCCCCTGTTTGGCCAAGAACAACCATGAGTGAGTAGCGAATTATCTTGATATGTATCTATGAACTCAATACCATGACTTTTATGATAACTTGATACTAATTCTACGAACCAAGAGTAGTATCTATGCGGTTTTTAACGCACTCAAATGGACAAAGTTTGCAATGGTTTATGATACTTTACTAGTGTGAGCTTTGAGGTGTACTCATTGGTACACTAGTCTCAGATTGTCTACTTTTTTGAAGCCAATTCCTTAGGGTCCTCCCTTGGTGAAAGTTGATGGAACTAACCTCTAAAGACCCGTTCCACAAATCACTCACAAATCACGAACTCACAATTTGCTACTCACCCACGAACTCACAATTTGCTACTCACTCACCCACGAACTCACCCACTCACCCACTCACTCACGAACTCACCCACGAACTCACGCACTCGCTTCGCTCGTTCGCGAAATGATCATCAAGAGAATTCTTCCATTAGCCACTTTTCCGTACGGGTAAAGGTTACTCAGGATGACAGAATCATTGAAAGATCAGAATGATTAGACAATTTGTAGATTTGTAAGCAGTTTTCAACACGAATATGAGTTTGGATGGTTGGCTTTGTGACGGTAACAGTGTGTTCAGCACATTGGTTTTCGTGACAAGTGGTCAAGGTCAAGTGGGTTGGTTCTGGACAAGTGATGGTTGAGGTACGAACGAGCAAAACGAATAGTACTGCGAAGTAGTACTATGAATAGTATACGAACGTTGAATTCACTTTATTATAACTAGTGTATTCTAATTTGAAGATTTGCAACCAACTCTCAAGGGTATCCCCTTGGGAATCGTATTCAACTTTTACAACCAATTCTCAAGGGGGGACCCTTGGGAATCTCATTCAACTTTTACAACAAATTCTCAAGGGGGGACCCTTGAGAATCTCATTCAACTTTTACAACAAATTCTCAAGGGGGGACCCTTGGGAATCTCATTCAACTTTTACAACAAATTCTCAAGGGGGGACCCTTGAGAATCTCATTCAACTTTTACAACAAATTCTCAAGGGGGGACCCTTGAGAATCTCATTCAACTTTTACAACAAATTCTCAAGGGGGGACCCTTGAGAATCTTATTCAACTTTACAACCAACTCTCAAGGGTCCCCCCTTGAGAATCTTATTCAACTTTTACAACCAACTCTCAAGGGTCCCCCCTTGAGAGTCTCATTCAACTTTTACAACCATTGAAATCAGCAGTAATGCACATTAACAAAGAGAGTGATACGTATAAATAGAATGTGAGTTTTATGAATTCAATAAGAATATATACGTTCAATATGAATACTGAATATATAAAAACACGTCGAAGGCTTTCAATGATATACACCTCGTGTCGCTGACTCGTTAGTTCTATTTGAAACAGATAAATTGAGTGAGTGCGAACGAGCGAAGCGAGTGAGTTTTGTGAGTGAGAAAATGGGTTCGCTCGCTCGTTCACTCATTCACTCATTCGTATATGTTTACCAAAGTAATTCAATATATATTTTCAGGATAATTTGTAATGACCCATGTCAACATTAAATACTAACCATCAACCACCCCTCCAACCCCTCCAACTCATCAACAACCCCTCCAACCCATCTCCTAAGCTAGCATTCGCCTATTTGCACCCATTTCACAAAACAACTCAACTACATGTCTCGCTTCGCTCGTTATGCTGCTTCGCAGCAATATTCAGCTATGGTTCCATTATCGCGGTAACGGTATTTAGTGGCTCTATTAACTATATGTCTCGCTTCGCTCGATATGTTGCTTCGCAGCGATATGCCAACTATATGTCCTCCTTCGCAGTCCCTAGATTGCACCCAAATACGCATCATTACAACGTACAACATCACCTCCAGAATACATGTAATTCAAACAATCTATATTACGTGCTGTACAAGTTAACGCATCTAATCACATACAAACTATATACATTTGGTAGCTCTCAGACATTTTATGCGCGAGAACGTTCAAGGTGATAAATAGTGTACGAATAGTAGTGCGAAGCACTACTACGAGTAGTAAACGTTGTTGAGTTCACTTTATTATAACTAGTATATTCTCATTTCAACGTTTACAACCAATTCTTAAGAGGGGACTCTTGAGAATGTTCATTTCAACAAAGTAGTACGAATAGTAGTGCGAAGCAGTAACATGAGTAGTATAATTAATGTAACTAAACTCACAAACACGCTTATAGGTACGACTCGCTCGATCGTATACACAACGATTTGCTCGATCGCACAAAAGACTCCCGTCGCTTGTATACACTCAACGACTCGCTCGATCGTATTTGTGAGTAGTTGCTCGTGTTCACAAAACTACTCGCTTCGCTCGTAGCTTTGTTACTTCGTCACCTTTTTCACCTCCTCTTTCGGAGCCAACTCCAACAAAGCCTTCTCAAAGTCATCCCCAACAACCTTGTTCGCCTTAACCGGTCACTTTGTGTGAATATATGCAAGATACTCTGCATAATCTAAAACATATATCAAAGGTATCTGGATAAACCAAAGCATAGTTGTATGAAGATGAATAAGCCTAGAGGGGAAAGTGAGTGCGAATGCGTGAGTGCGAACAATTGGGGGAGTTCTTGAGTGAGTAAGAACAATTGAGTGACCGAGTTTACACTCAGCACTACTCGCACGATTACTACCTTGATCTCTAATATCATCTATCGCACTCACACAAACGAGCGGTGCGTGAGTGCGAACAATTGTGTGAGGGAGTTGAAACGAGCGAAGCGAGTGAGTGAGTGAGTGATGCAGTTAAAACAAACTCGCTTCGCTCGTTTGTCAGTGAGGGAGTTGTAATTAAACATTATCAACCACTAAATTATTAGTCACCACCCATACATTTCTATTATTCTAGATAGGATGTAACGTTGATACTTGGAAATACCTGAGAAATACCTGCAAATTGGCCAAGTTTACGCAGGAGAGGAAGATTAAAAGGATGGGGATGGGGATGTTCGATGGGTTAGAAAAAGTACGAGCAACTCGTTCGTTCGTTCGTTCGTAAGTGCTTGCCTGCGTGGTTGAGTGAAATAATAGAGCTCACTCAAAAGTTCGCACTCACTCGGGCACTCACTCACTCTCTCACTCAGGCACTCACTCCCTTCGCTCGTTCGTTCGTTCGTTCGTTCTCTTTGTCCGGATGTGTGTAAATGATGAATGGTATAACAAGTTCTATGTACATGGTCTGTAAATGTGTAAATGATGTACAATGGGTGCAGAAATCATGAATACTGAGTGAGTCAGGAGAGAGTGAATGCGTGAATGAATGTGTGAGTAGCAAAACTCACTCAGATTTCGCACTCACTCACTCAGACTCTCGCACTCACTTAGACTCTCGCACTCGCGCACCGTTCGTGAGTATCAAGCACTCATAGTACTGTTTCGCAGCACTATTCGGAAGATTGTAAATGGACCAAAATATATCAAAGCTTTGACATCAACCTTGCGTTGTGTGCATCTGAAAACGACAAATCACACAACGATAAATACCTGATTCCCGGCTTGAAACTCAACATTTCTTTTATCAAATTGGGTTTTCGCTTTTGCGTATGCTTTCTCTGCAGCCTCACGAGTCACCTTAACAATGTTTATCAGCAGCGCTGGGGGGGATTAGCACAAATTCTCCCAAAGCAAGCAATTTTACCCAGTCCTTGTTATTTTTGACAAAGAGTCTGAGATAGTTTGATAAGCTTGTTTCGATTCTTTACTCTGCCATTTGGACGAACGAGCGAAGCGAGTGAGTGAGTGAGTGAGTGCGAACAATTGAGTGAGTGCGAACAATTGAGTGAGTGAGTGCGAACAATTGAGTGAGTGAGTGCGAACAATAAGTGAGTGAGTGAGTGAGGGAGTGAGTTGCTTGAGTTCGAACAATTGAGTTCGTGAGTTAAAACAAACTCGCTTCGCTCGTTTAAGTGAGTACGTGAGTGACAGCACCTCTAAAAGTTTCAACGACTGGGAGTCAGGTAATAAAGTCCATAGCCACGTCTGTCCTTCTTACCCTTGGTTGCTCAACAGGCTGTAATGACTTTTCATGTCGATGGCTCAAAACATCTCCCCCCTGTGTCCGCAATGAGTTCTCTAGTTGTCATGTTGCATCACTATTGATTCCTCTGTAATCATTACCATGCGGAAAGAATCATTTTTCGTAGGTATAACTTGTGGAACCAGATGGAACTGAGTAGCGAATTATATTATTCATGGACTGATGTGTTATACGAATGAGGATATAATACAATTATACAAGCATATAATACAAGTATATAAGAATATAATACAAGCATACAATACTAGTATATAAGAATCCAATACAAGCATATAATACTAGTATATATATATTAATATCTCACTCATTCACTCACTCACTCGCTTCGCTCGTTCGCTCGTTCGCTTGTGACCAACTTGTTTCTTCATCTTCTTCGTCCAGTTCATAACACCTTGCACTCGTTAGATTTGTTCTCCCTTTATAGCAACGTGGTTCCCGTTGGAGAAAGATCATGTTCACTCCATAAATCTTTCCCGAGAATCCCATTGGAGACCTCAAACTCATTGGCCACACAGGTGTGGGTGACACCTTAGCTCCTGGGTCAAGTCAAGTGTATGCTTGCATGTCTCGGTGTCAAAATGACTGTGAAAGGTTGCTCAACCAAACATTAATTATGCTCTACAAGGTTAACGTTACCCAAATTTATTCATTATAGGGTTATATAAATATGCTAATTTTATCAATGGTTCAGTCTGCATTGAATGATTAGGTTAGTGCGTGAGTGGGTGAGTGAGTGGGTGAGTGCGTGCATGAGTACTGCCTTTGCATGAGTACTGCCTTTGCATGAGTACTGCCTTTGGAAGTCTCACTCACTCACTCACTCACTCACTCACTCACTCACTCACTCACTCACTCACTCACTCACTCACTCACTCACTCACTCGCTTCGCTCGTTCGCTCGTTCGTGAGTTCGCTCGTTTGCTCGTTCGACAAACCTTATCAACTCCCCCCGATCACCCCCAGCCAACAAATTAAACCCCGCCAATCTCATACTCAACCCTTGCAATCTCTCCACTCCATAATCTTGTCCCGAATTCTGCTTCAAATATGACAACAAATTCACAATCAACTGCACATTACCATTCACTTCATTCAACCGTAACGAGGTCTCCAAGGTGGCCTCTTGCCCCAAAATCTCCAGAAGCAGTCGGAGCGTATACTTGATCACGTTATTCAACTTGGCATGCCAAGTCACCAGCAGTTTCACCGAGAGTCTCACTGCGTTCTTCAGCGTGTCGCATTCCGAAATGAGGACTGAGAACAGATTCAGGAGAAAATGAAACACATTTTGAATCAGCTTGTGCTTGGACATTTGGTTGATTTCGGTATGGAGGTAATGATAGTTGAGGTTGGCTAAAGCCGGTTCTTGGTTATTTGCCGATCGCCATTTCTCAATAGCCAATATAGATTTTGCAGCATTGTCGGTGTATTTTGGAACACCCTCGGTATACACACCCTCGGTATGTTTTCCACCATTGTCAGATCTCACCAAACTCATCAACTTTTCATGCAATACACCATTACAAACCTTGGCAAATTCAATCTCAGATAAAACTTGATGTAAATTCTCACTCTCATCCATACATTCTTCCGGCAAATCACACCTCATATATAGCACCGGAAACTGGTTGGGCTTGTTGAAAACCAATGATATCTCGGAATCAAAGTTATATATACTCCAAGTTAACCGGTTCACCAATCCATGAAACTTGCCTGTATACAAGTCCAATTGGATTACCGTCCTGGTTAATATTCCCAATATCTCCCAAGCCATCAGCATATTCATACTCACCAAGCTATAAATCCCCAACAACATCCATAACGTTAAGCTCTCCTCAATCTCCTCAGTACACAGCAGTGTACTCACACTCGGGGTTAACTGTTGGATTGTTTTTATAGTTTTCTCAGAAAAGTGCTCATGGAATAGCCTCTTGTCATATATTAGGGAGCCTATGCTCATGATGAGATATGTGTCCAGCGTGACAATCAGCTCGCTGGAGAAGTTGATTTTGCTTAATCGTAGCATAATGGTTTCTTTGGAGAGGATGGGGAATTTATGGCCAAAGTTGGCAAAGTAGTTGTGTGCGAATGTTGAGGGGAGGTCTTGGTTAATGATTCCGAGGTTGAAGAATTCCGAGGGTCTTGTGTTGAGGGAGTGGAGGAGGGATGATACTGAGAGTGGTTTGCCAGCCGGCTTACCAACTGGCTTGCCAGTTGGCAAGCCAACTGGTATCCCGATTGGCGTAATATGATTAAACTCTTCAGCTCTGTTCATATGATCAACTCTGTTCATATGACTGACATTGTTGCTTTGATTATCGTTGCTTATATTTTCTTGGTCTTTACTCTCTTCATCCCCTCCTCTCACATTCATCGTCTCACCAACTGTCTGATTATCACCAAGTGTTATCGTCGTAACCATTTCCTTAACTCCTTTAATTACATCTCCACTCCTCACTTTATCTCCGTCATCACTTTTGTCATCACTTTGCTTGTCATGTCGTATACGCTCCTTGTCTTGTCGTATACGCTCCTTGTCTTGCCCCTGAATATTTCCTGACGAGTAACTTTTGTTATTCATCTTATTTGACGGTCCACCTTTAGCAACATCTTCAGTAACATCTTCACCTTCAACCATGCCATTCTCTTCAAATATCTCACTCTTTTCAATCATAACCTCATCCTTCTTGCGTCGCTTGTTGCTACGTACAACATACTCACATTCAACACCCGACTTTACACACCCAAGACACTGAGGAAGCATCCTCAGGCACTTTTTCTTGAGGCGATAGCAACGATTGCAGTTGTTCTGATGTGTTGTTTCGTTGGTTTCGGGTTTTTTGGAGGCTGTAGTCATGGTCATGACTCGAAACTTGCTAGCTACCGCTCCGTTTCCCAACTGTTTGCGGTAGTAGATGTCCATTTGGTTAATTTTTGCGAAAACGACGAACGTACGAACGAACTCACGAACGAGCGAAGCGAGTGAGTGAGTTCGTGAGTGCGTGAGTGAGTGCGTGAGTGAGAAAGTACGTTAAGGTATCGAAATTTCCGGTATAACCAGTTCCGGTAAAACCAGTTCCGGTGAAAACACTTTCGGTATCGCCAGTTCTGGTATAACGAACTTACGGCCCAATTACAAAGCCTTGGGGTTGTGGCGGCGGGTTTAATTAAAATTTCCAAATTAGTAATAATTAGATCATGACATGTGACGGGCCGGTACTTCCGTATTTGGTGAGCGGTATTTCCGAATTGAGTATTGGTTGCATAAGCAAAGCGAGCAAAGCAATCATACCGAGAGTAGTGAGAAAAACGAGCGTAGCGAGAAAAACAATCATAGCGTGCGTAGCTAGCGTAGCGAGAAGAACAATCATAGCATGCGTAATGGGAAAAACTAGCAAAGGTGCGTTAAGATCATAGCGAGCGTGGCAAAGTAGCAATGGTGCGTTACCATCATAGCGTGCGTAGTGGGAGAACTAGCAAAATGTGCCTTACGATCATGGCGAGCGTGGCAAAATAGCAAAGGTGCGTTACAATCATAGCGAGCGTAGTAGGAAACCTAGCAAACTATGTGTTACAATCATAGCGTGCGTAACGAATTTCTTTGATACGAACAAACAAGGTGAATGCAAATTATTCTGGAACGAACAAGCAAGTAACGACTTAAAGGTTCACTCTCTTATCAACTTAATCAAGAATTTCAAGCAAATCACTCGTGCGTGAGTGAGTGAGTGCGTGAGTGCGTGAGTGCGTGAGTGAGTGCGTGAGTGAGAACAATTGAGTGAGTGAGTGCGTGAAATGGTGAGTTCGTGAGTGAAATGGTGAGTTCGTGAGTGAGTTGCGAACTTTTGAGTTCGTAAGTGGTGAGTTCGTGAGTGCGAGTGAGTGCGTTCTTTCGTTCACACTCACTCATTCAATTTGTTAGTTGCTCACACTCACGAACTCACTCATTCAGTTTGTTAGCTGCTCACACTCACGAACTCACGAGCTCACGAGCTCACTCATTCGTTCGTTCTTTCGTACACACTCACTCATTCGTTCGTTCTTTCGTACACACTCACTCATTCAGTTGGTTAGCTGCTCACACTCACGAACTCACGAGCTCACTCGCTTTGCTCGTTCGTTCGTTCGTTCGTTCTTTCGTTCACACTCACTCATTCAGTTTGTTAGTTGCTCACACTCACTCATTCAATTTGTTAGTTGCTCACACTCACGAACTCACGAGCTCACTCGCTTCGCTCGTTCGTTCGTTCTTTCGTTCACACTCACTCATTCAACTTGTTAGTTGCTCACACTCACGCTCACGAACTCACTCGCTTCGCTCGTTCGTTCGTTCTTTCGTACACACTCACTCATTCAGTTTGTTAGCTGCTCACACTCACGAACTCACTCACGCACTCGCTTCGCTCGTTCGTTCGTTCTTTCGTACACACTCACGAGCTCAGTTTGTCAGTTGCTCACACTCACGAACTCACTCACGCACTCGCTTCGCTCGTTCGTTCGTTCTTTCGTACACACTCATTCAGTTTGTTAGCTGCTCACACTCACGAACTCACTCACGCACTCGCTTCGCTCGTTCGTTCGTTCTTTCGTACACACTCACTCGCAAGGTGATACAAGAAGCCAAACCAGACAAAGAGTCCAATCCAAACCAAAGCCTACTTTCAAGAGACCCAGACAAGCAAAGGAAAGCAAAGACAAGCAAAGACATGTGAAGCGAGTGAATTTGATTGAGGATCGAAATCAAAAAGTATTTGAATCACTATTCTAATTAAAACAATACGGAGCGAGCCTTTAGGCTTCCCCTACATGTATCATACTAATCTCCTAATACATCTCTCAATACACATTCGTATCTCTAGAATAACCTACAAGAAGCTAGTACTACTCCTTGTTCAACAGCTTTATGATTTGGCATCAGTGGGCTTTGTGTTTGGCATCATTTCGTAGTGGGTGACGAATACCAACCAAGATTATATATGAGTGAGTGAGTGAGTGAGTGAGTGAGTGCGTGAGTGAGTGCGTGAGTGAGTGTGTGAGTGTGTGAGTGTGTGAGTGAGTGCGTGAGTGAGCGAGGATACACAAAATGGCGCTACCAAGTGATTTTTATATTTGCCAAACCAAGGGAATCGCTAAGAATAGCTAAGAATCACTAAGACTCACTAAGAATCACTAAGACTCACTAAGACTCGCTAATAATCACTAAGAATCACTAAGAGTCACTAAGAATCACTACTCACTCTTTAGAATCACTTTTCACTTACTTTGTTAGATGTACACATTTTTATAATTCTCTGATATCAACGATATGAGTCCAGTTGGGATTGCCATTCCAAGCTTGGTTATTTAGCGACCATGCAATCAGATCCACAGGTGCATCAGCCATTTATGCCCAGGTGAGACTTGGTGACGTTGGTGAACATGTTCAAGCGAGAACATATATGGAACAAACTGCTGCGAAGCAGCATAACGAGCGAAGCGAGAACATATATGGAAGAAACTGCTGCGAAGAAGCATAACGAGCGAAGCGAGAACCTATATGGTACAAACTGCTGCGAAGCAGCATAACGAGCGAAGCGAGAACCTATATGGAACAAACTGCTGCGAAGCAGCATAACGAGCGAAGCAGCATAACGAGCGAAGCGAGAATATATATGGAACAAACTGCTGCGAAGCAGCATAACGAGCGAAGCGAGAACATATATGGAACAAACTGCTGCGAATGTGAGTGAGTGAGTGAATGATTCGGTACATTCGTGAGTGAGTGATTCAGTACGTTTGCTCGTTCGTGAGTGATTCAGTACGTTCGCTCGTTTGAGTGCTTCAGTACATTCGCTCGTTCGTGAGTGATTCAGTACGTTCGTGAGTTAGTGCTTCACTACGTTCGCTCGTTCGTGAGTGATTCAGTACGTTCGCTCGTTCGCTCGTTCATGAGTGATGAGTGTGTGCGAGTGTTTGAGTGTGTGAGAGCGAGAGCAATAGCAATGTAACTCACCATACTTACTTATTGATACATATTGATACCACTTCATTATCATTCACATTTACTCCACTTCATTATCATTCACATTTACTCCACTTCATTATCATTCACATTATATCATCTTAATCCACTCACTCACGAACTCACACACGCACTAAACGACCAAACGCAGGTTGCTCTTTCAAGACCAACCACCCCTCTATCTTTAACAAATGACCAACGTAACCATACGAAGGACACATTCTAAGATAGAGCAAGCTCGTCGCTTCAACTATGAACCTAATCTAAGATACATACCAATCGTTCGTTCGTTCGTTCGGTCTCATTCTCAACTTTAAACTTCCTCAATCTGAGTAAAGCTCCTTAGATCTCTTCATTAAACTGATTCCTACATCTCGGGACTGTGACCTCCTTATATACTCCGAAATCCCTGATTCGTCCAGCTAATAACTCTACGGGTTACACATACCTGTGTGGTATCAGCGAACTCGCGAACTAGCGACATGGCCCGAGCTCGGTAAACTACGAACGAGCAAAGCGAGTGAGTGAGATTGTGAACGAGCGAAGCGAGTGCGTGAGTGATTGAGTGCGTGAGTGCGTGAGTGAGTGATTGAGTGCGTGAGTGAGTGATTGAGTGCAGTGCTGCGAAGGCTGAGGAAAATGAATGGTTATGGTGCGAGGTGGAGTTTCGTCAACGTATGGAGTCAAATGCAACCATATGATGTGAATCAGTTATATGTATTGTGAGTCAGTTACATGTATTGTGAAGCAGTTATATGTATTGTGAATCAATCCCATTACATGTGTTAGTCCCATTACATATACATGTAATACCAGTCCCATTACATCTACATGTCAATTTCTAAGGGTAAATCCTCTAATACTCGAATCACGTAATCAAGCTTACAACTTTGTATCACCAGTGTGCACATGATTGCGAACAAGGAGAATACCTCATTGAATACTTTGTCATGGAACTAACTTGTCATTCTAACTGGTCAATCTTTGTATCGAAACCTTGCGTAAATATATATACACTGTATTTTATGCCACAGATTACGAGTCTTGGAACATGGGAATCACCAGTGTAGCCAGAGTTTAATACAGAATAGTTATTGTGTTAGGACACGCATAACCGACAGGTGACTGTAACTTTGAGTGATTTATATTCTTGTTCTGAGTGATTATTCATTAGTCTTTGTTAGTGTCTTCATTGGTATTCGTTTGGTAGTGATTATTTGGTAGTGATTATTTGGTAGTGATCATTTGGTAGCGTTCATTTGGTAACACTCACTTGCTCATTTGGTATTCATTGGTACTCACTTGGTATTCATTTGGTAGTGCTCATTTGGTAGTGCTCATTTGGTATTCATTGTTACTCACTTGGTATTCATTTGGTAGTGCTCATTTGGTAGTACCCACATTGTTCATTTTCGCTACTCACTCACTCACTCACTCACTCACTCACTCACTCACTCACTCGCTTCGCTCGTTCGTTCGCTCGTTTGCTCATTTGGTAGTTACTTCCTGAAGTGAACTTTTGAGTGAGTGAGTAGTAAACTTGTTGCCTGCAATACCTTGAGAAAACTCACACCCAAAAGTGTGCAAACTGAGCGAACGTATGAGTAAAGTGTTAGGTTGAGCCTACTTGTGAGCAAGTGAGCAATGTGAGCAAAAGAGAATTGTGTGAGTGAAGCGTACTAAAACTTGAATAGTGCTCATTTGTTAGTACTCCTTTGGTAGTACTCCTTTGGTAGTATTCCTTTGATAGCGCTCATTCAATAGTCTTTATACATCTAGTCTATTTCTCTTCATTCCTTGGTCAAATAGGTGGATTGTGCCCATTGATGGTACCTTCAGATGAAGTTCACAGAGTGAATCGGGAGTATTATCCCAATATCAAACAGTACGCCTACCAAACGGGATCGTAGGAGCCTTAAACTGTACAAAGAGTTTACGACTTTAAATGTACAAATTTGTGCTTGTTTGCACTCTCATATCAAAGAAATCATACTCACAAGTTCACTGTCAATTCAATAAGAACTCGCTCCACTATTTGAGTGTATGAGTTTAGCTAATATTCCGTAGCTAGTATTTAGTGTAGCTAGTGTGTCAGTGAGTGTGTCAGTGAGTGGGTGAGTGGGTGAATGAGTGAGTGAGTGAGTGAGTGAGTGAGTGCGCATAATTACTCTACTATACAGAACACTATTCAATACTATTCGATACTATTCAGTACACCATTCAATACTATTCAGTATACCATTCAATACTATTCAGTATACCATTCAATACTATTCAGTATACCAATCAATACTATACAGAACACTATTCAATGCTATTCATTATACACTCTACAAAATCGACTCCACGTTAGTATGACTGGTGCTACAATACAAACATACTCTAACAAAGTATTCAGTTTGATGTGTAGCTGGCAGTCAAGGAACAACGTTAAACTTGCAATGTCGTATTGAGAGTTCATCTTGAGGTGTATGATGGTTTATGAATATTACAGTACAGTTAACATCTACACCTTTATATCCATTTATACACCTATAATTTTATGGTGAACGTGATCCGTATGAAAGAGACACGAACATAGAAATTTACGAAGCGAACGAACGAACGAACGAACGAACGAACGAACGAACGCACTCACTCACGCACTCACGCACTCAATCACTCACACAGTCACGCACTCAATCACTCACGCACTCACGCACTCGCTTCGCTCGTTCGCTCGTTCTGCAATGGCTGGTTTCATATTTACACACAAAATGCGAAATTCTCATACCAGATACGTGAATGGTTGAGCCAAAAGAGTCGTTGAAAAAGTGTTTCGATATTTTGAAATGAACGTAGTGATGTATTTCCAATCTCTTTACTTGTTCCTTATTCTCAAAAGTGAAATGTTAATTGACTGTAAACTTGATGAGTATTACTGCGAAGCAATACTATGAGCAGTGTACTCACTTTATTGTACTCAGACTGTTTGACTATTACTGTCTCGAAAAACTTTCAGTACTTTGCAGTACTATGAGTAGTGTACTCACTTTATTATACTCAGATTGTTTGACCAGCACTGTTTTGCAGCACCTGTACTATGAGTAGACATACCAATTACCCAATAACCTTTTCTCAAAGGTATCAATTGGTGCTTGGTGATAATTATGTTGGTATATCTATACTATATTTAACCCAAACTTTGCACCAGATTGTACTTTGATGTTTCGTATTGAAGCCTACATTGCTGTTGAAGTTGGATGTAAATTAACGAGTAGTGATTGAGAAGTTGACGTAGAGTTTACAACTGTGATTTGTACATTACACGTTACACACATTGTACATATTGTACATATTGTACACGTTGCACACATTGCACACATTACACCCTGGTTTGGTTGTTGCACTCTCATTTCGCAGAGTAATGCGAAGCGAGTGAGTAATGCGAAGCAGTCAAAGTTCGCTACGTACTCAGTCAATGTTCGCTACGTACTCAGTCAATGTTCGCTACGTACTCAGTCAATGTTCGCTACTCACTCAGTCAATGTTCGCTACTCACTCAGTCAAAGTTCGTTACGCACTCAGTCAAAGTTCGCTACTCACTCAGTCAAAGTTCGTTACTCACGCACAGAATATCTCTTTAGGCATGTTTCTGTATTCACTCCACCCGTTCCCCAAATACATCCTACACACCAATATACGTAATTTTAGTTTATTAACGATATGTACAATAGTGCCTCAACAGCTAGTGCTTTTGTAGCTTGCCCTCCCTAGCACAAACGAGAGGTTAATAATGTCAAGCTTTTGGTTCAAGATATATGTACAAGCAACCACCTTGTACTTGCCATTGCAATTCCTTGTACATTCAATTCCTGTACTCACAAGTTAATCAGCCCATGACTCTTATGACTCTCATGTTAATCAGCCCATGACTCTATGTATATCTATGCACTTTCAAACGATTCCACCTTGTCATCCAAGCCCTTTACACTAAAAGCATCCACTGCCTTGGCCCTTAATTCATCCAACAAAACACTTTGGTCTCTTGGGTTGTGGCGTGGGAGCTCGTCATGTTCAACCAAGTCTTCTCTCCAATGTTTCATGTCTCCCATTCTCCACAAGCCTTCCCAGGCACATGTTGTATTTTCCAAGCTCAATTCATCCACCACATGAGCCAAGTCCGCCACGGCTTCTTGCGAGAAGGCTGGACGGTATTGTCCCGAGAACCATATGTTTCCTTCCTCGTTTTTACGTCTCATGGAGAGTGCTTCGTCACGTTTCACGGTATCTCTAAGTTTTCTCAACTCGATTAATCCCTCGTACGCTGCCGTTGCATACTCATAGTTGTCAAAAGTGGCCACACACATGATCCTCCAAAGATCATTTCTTCTGGCAGGCTTACGGTTCTCCCAGTTGGGACGTGGGAATTGCTCATCAATCTGAGCTTGATGGTATGCTGGAACTTGGGAGTAGATCACTTGACCAGTGAAGAGGTTTTTAAACATGAATACCTGTGGAGCAAACTCCAAAGCTTCAAGCTCGGATCCTGTCTTCTTGGACTCGGCAACACGCGCCCCGAGAATCTTACGAGCCTTGAGTTGCTCAAGAAGATGCTTACGCATCTTCTTTTCAGCTCTTAATTTCATCACCATCTTGCAAAATTTTTTGTTTGATTGTGCGAAGTTTTGGTATAATGAATTGGATATGAGAGGGTGATATGGGGGGGATGGGGGGGTGTATAAGATGTGTATGGAAGGGTTTATGATATGAGGGGGTGATATGAGAGGGTATATGACAATGAAAGGTGATTCTTTGAGGTGCGAATAGTGCTGCGAAGCAGTACTATGAGTGCCTGATATAGAAAGTGTAATTAGTGCTTGATACTGAAAGTGTAAGAAAACGCAACAAATAAAGTGATTTTGTATGAGTTTTGTATGAGTTTTGTATGAGTTTTGTATGAGTTTTGTATGACCTTTATATGACCTTTGTATCGTTCTTCTGTTATTGTATGACCTTTGTACTAACTAGCTTGGCTCGCTTGAGAGTTTGAGAGTGCAAGTGAGTGCAAAATCGCTTCGCTCGTTTGAGAGTTTGAGAGTGCAAGTGAGTACAAACTCGGTTCGCTCGTTTGAAAGTTTGAGAGTGCAATTGAGTGAGTGAGTGAGTGAGTAAGTGAGTGAGTGGGCGAATGAGATGTGTATTGAAGGGTTTATGATATGAGGGGGTGATATGAGGGGGTATATGACAATGAAAGGTGATTCTTCTAGGATTAGCAAACGTAAAGACCCGTACCACAATAATAGACTAATCTCAATCTCACTCAATCTCACTCAATCTCACTCAATCTCACTCATTCTCACTCAATCTCACTCATTCTCACTATCACTATCAAAGTCACCCTGACTCTCATTCTCAAACTCACCCTGACTCTCACTATAAACTCACCCTGACTCTCACTATAAACTCACCCTAACTCTCACTATAAACTCACCCTCACTCTCACTATAAACTCACCCTCACTCTCATCCTCACTCTCACTCAATCTCACTCAATCTCACTCACTCGATCTCACCCTCACTCGTACGTGTTTATGATCATGAACATAAAGTCATGAATAGACAAATTATAAAGATCATACTCAAATCATGACAATTAGTATTGAATTCATGGAATTACTTTAGAGAATTCGTTACTCACTCGCTTTCGTTCGACATAGGATTTCGCAATCAGCAACGAACACACTCACCGAGTGAGTGAGTGAGTGAGTGAGTGAGTGAGTGAGTGAGTGATACCAACGATTGATACCAACTACAGTTGTTCGCAATAATTTCACTCACGCCTTACTCTCACTCAACCTCACTCACTCACTCTCTTTTACATGGCTGTGAAATGGACATAATCATTAAACCAGGACTACACACAAGAGAATAAACAAGGGAAATCTCACAAACTCGCTTCGCTCGTGTTACTATTCTTCGGTTTATTGGCTGCAAGAATCCCAATCAACCTGTGCGAATGCGACAAAGGCTTGTGAATGCGAGTGACTGCGAGTGAATACGAATATTTAGGTGAATACGAGTAAAGATTTAAACCACACACGAATGAGTATATGAAAACTTTTAATTAAAATTTAAACCATATTTGGCGACGATCGCTAATTTGGGAACGACCGAACGAGCGAAGAGAGTGAGTGGGTGCGTGTGCGTGAGTGTGAGTGTGAGTGTGAGTGCGTGAGTGTGAGTGATTGAGTGTGAGTGATTGAGTGATTGAGTGATTGAGTTCGCTCGTTCGTTCGTGAGCAAACTCGCTTCGCTCTTTCGCTCGTTTGTAAGTGAGTTCGTGAATGTAACTCAACAACCATACTACAGAAAATTTTAGGGTGTTGATCTTGATGTACATTGAAATTGCTTCCAAAAAAGTGCCAACTAAAAGAGTCAGCTGCCTGAATATGAACTCCTGTAAACCGCACACTTTATAGAGATTACTATGAACTTAATAGAAATCGCCACTCAAAAGTTCGCTACTCACTCACTCACTCACGTACTCATTTTCGCTACTCACTCACTCACTCACTCACCTCACTCACTCACTCTCACTCAACCTCACTCAATCCTCCTTCGCTCGTTTATCAAATAAAATCAAACTATTCAGGCAACACTAACGTTAATAGCTTTATTCAAAGAAACAACCAAACTCCACCTCATCAAACAGTTATGCATTCTAGTCATAAACACTTGTCGTGCCCCACGTGAAACCTTTTTTTTGGTATCTTGAATGTATGACAATAGTATGAATCTACGCTAGTTGGACTTTTGTTTTCTTGTATAGTTGTACTTGGTAGCGTCATGTATGATAGCGCATATATGGTACTTGATATAAATTTGTTATGATCGTGAGGTGCTTGGCAACTCGGTAGCGCCAGTTTGGTAGCGCATATATGGTGATATAAATATGCTATGAACGAGAGGTGCTTCGCCAATTTGATAACGCATATATGGTACTTGATATACATTTGCTACGATCGTGAGCTACTTAGTCAATTTGGTAGCGCCAATTTAGTACTCTACTATCGATAAACAACTTGCTACGATTGTGAGCTGCTACAACTTACGCCTATAACCTACCTTAATGTTTTTCAAACCCTAAACTGCGAATAAGGATTTGATATACATTCTATGAGTAACAAACTAGCATCTTTTATATATTCTATGATTTCCTTACAAGTGCTTGGGTTACTGCAGCTTCACTTGCTAAGCAAAGGTTTGTAGGTACCAGAACTTTATAGTTGATTGGGTTGCAAAATCTGTATACATGAGAGATTTAGTGTGAACGAACAAAGTGAGTGAGTGAGTGAGTGAGTGTGAGTGTGAGTGTGAGTGTGAGTGTGAGTGTGAGTGTGAGTGCGAGTGTGAGTGTGAGTGTGAGTGTGAGTGTGAGTGTTAGTGTTAAGGGTTGATAATAATAGCTTTGGGGAATTCAGTGTGAGTTGTCTAACCTAAATATGCAACTTCAGATACGAAGTATGACTACGATTCTGCAAATAAAACTGAACCCTTGAAACTGATTAGCGTAACTGTTTCTTGTCAAGACTGACTGCACTCAGAAATCACATAAAACTTATTGAGATAAACTAGCTATTTGAACTTGGTACAGTGCTATCACATGCCATTTTACATGTTAGTGGAAGTGTCAGGGTGCACTCACCTATACGGTTGATCAGATGCACCATGAGCGTTCCACCAGATGTGGTGATTTTTAATTGGTTTCACTACAAAGACGCATTCTGTTCGTCTTGGAATCTACGAGTTTTGGTGATCAAGTGTACGAGAGGTCAGGGGCGAAAGAGTGATGAGAATGGTGGAAGCAAATCAGCTCTCGCTGGCTCTCGCAGGCTATCACAAGGAAAAAGAGTTATGAGAATGGTGGAAGCAAAATGGCCTTCGCTGGCTCTCACTAAAATTTTACACTAACTCCCAGGGCACACACAACCCTAACCATCGAATGCTCCTCTTCATCATTATCCTACCCCCCCTAACAACATACATCTACACCTACATCTACAAACCCAACGTCATCCCCAACCACCTCACCAGGTCCACCTCACCCACCCATGTCAACTCCACCATAGCCAAATTCAATCTCGCCGCAAGCCAAATCCTAGACAGCGACCCGGACAAGCCCGCACCCAACATGGACCCACAGGCCAACGCCATGGTGGGCTGGGTGTTTTCGGCCAGCGTGGCGGCAGCCTTGATGCTCATATCGCTAATGATGTGCGAGATTGGCGATATACTCCTTGGTGAGGAGACGCGTTTGGTGATGTTTCAATGCACCATCAGCGTGTTAATCCTCCTTTTGGCCCTCGTCCAACCCTTGCTTATTGTTAGCATTCTTATCAATTATACCGTCCGTGTTCGCACGCCCGCGCAGGCAGGTAAGGCCGTGGTGGGCTACTGCATGTGGTTCTGGGTACTCCACAAATGCGGAGACTTGACCCAAAGCTTCCATACCAACCAGTCGCTCGTGGAGACCAAAGTCACCGAGCTCTCCATTGTGGGAGTCACCATCTTGGCCGTTCTCTCGGGAATCGGGTCCATTCTGACCCCCTACAACTTGTTAATGGCCCGGTCCCAACCCTACTCCTCCCTCAACAACTTGATTGTCTCCTACAACAACACTGCAATGATCATTCAACGCCGGAAAGCTTCCTTGGAAGAAACACAGCCCTATGCAGTATCTGATACCTCCAAGACTTCGGCCACCTCGGCAACAAAAAGAACCATCCGAGGTGTCCTTAACAAAGTATCTTCATTTGCCCTGCTAACGTCACTAGTTGGACAAGAGCTGGAAGATATCGAGCTCCAACGTGAGCTTACGTCCTTGGAGGCTTTGAAAGCTGCGCAATACGCAGAAATCATCACCGCTATCGATTCCCACCGCCCGGCAAATACCCCCTGGGCCAAGGTCTCCTACGCACTCAACCTGACGTTTGCCCTCTACTGTGTGTACCGGATCCTAAACGTGTTTTTGATACGTGTACCGCACTTCATATGGTTCCCCCAGCTGGATAGCGAAGACAAGGACGCCTTGGCCAATGTGTTGGCCAACGCAGTACTCTTGGTCACAGGCTGGCAAATTCTGCTGCACCAGCTCGCCAACCAAATTCTGTTTATTCTCTCTGGAAGTTTGTTCCTCGGCTCCTTTTCCAGTATCTGGGTGACTTTCCAGTCCTTTTCACGTCTCCTCCCCAAGACTCACCGCAATGTCAGTTCCTGGCTCGTACATTTGGTGGTGTCGCAAATGGCAGGCGTGTACATCATAGCCACGGCCTTGATGATACGAACGAATTTACCCGAGAAGCTCTCCAAGAGAGTTTCGCGCGTATTGTCACTACTGGGCAGTCTGCTGCTGGTTTCGGTGGTGCGCGAGGTGGAATTTATCGACGATTGGTTTGATAAGGTTTTTGCCGTGGCTTGCTTGGTTGGGGTGATTTGGATAGCAATGAAAAGGGTTGACGAGTATGAGGAGGATGACATGGCTTGATAGAGGGCGGGATGTTTCCTGAACGTTCGAGCATTCTTAAGGTTCAAGGTGAATGATCTCACAAACTTACCCGGAAATAGAAGCAACATATTTATAGACATACACTAGACAATAAACAGAGATATGTGTTCTTGGTTATCAGATTAGGCTGGATAGTACGGTAATGAGGCGTTTGGTTAATGGGGATGAACATACGTGATTGAATCAGTGAAACAAAGTGAGTATTTGTAATATCTGTGAGTGGGCATTGTGTTACCATGTCCATCTATATTGTACGTTTAGGTCATCAGAATCAGCTGATTCAAGCCTAGGTGTTTATATTGCGATAACGATATACATTAGGTTCACTATGCTCAGTTGTGGTATTGACGTCATTTGTAGTTACAGTGACTCGTATATGGATAAGGGGTATACTATTGAATTATTAAGATATTTGCTATGAGTAAGATCAGCGGCAATCGCACACTGTGTTTTCATGATTGCATTCACCAATTTTAGTACCTGATATTAATACATCATTTTGTCGAGTGAGTAGTGTAGTGGCAGACCGCGGTGAATACCCCAAAATTGTATTAGATGTACACTCTCCAATAAAATAGTTGAGTTGTGTAACGAGCTAGTCAGGTGGTCAGTAGCTACCCTCAGGAAGGTGTACCAGTAGCAATCTGATGGCAAACTAGCGAGGAGTAGCGACATCTTTAACGAGCAACGAGTAGCGACATCCTCTAAACTAATGCTTCAATAATGATTTGTATGATTGAAAGTTATAATTGTTAGCAAAAACGAACAATAACAAATCAGGACACACAACATGCTATGTGGTCTTATTATAAAAGAACAACATAAAGCACCTTGGTGCCATAATGATATCCTGTTAATAATCATTTTCACCTGATATGGTGCTATCCTGCAATGTTGGCTATTTGCTTCATCTGACGAGTTCGTTGAAGCTAGAATGAATTTGTGCCTTGACAAGTACTTTTGCTCGGTCAAGTTAGGTGGCACCACACAGGCATCCACAATCGTAACCCCAATACTTCGCTTTATTGTCGTACCCCACGACTTTGTTATAACTTTATCGTCTTGGAACATTCTCTTGGAAACATTCTCGCTACCCAAAAGAATAAAGACCGGAATACCAAAGTGTACATTTTGTAGGGTGAGTAGTGTAGTGGCTGACCGTGGTGCGAATGGATGTAAAGATTTTGAGTAGGATAATGTTGCCAACCAAGACCTTTCAGTATTACAGAATTCAAATATTTTATTCATTTCATAAACTAGAAACGTTTTAAATACACATGAATCTACTTGGAGAATGTTTTAGCTTCTAGAGATTTTGCCGTGTGCGTAGTGTATGTGGAGTAGCTTAATAAATCAGCGTGGTGCTTCAGAAAGGTAGGCATGCAAGTTTTTGGAACAAAATAACAAGTTGGTTAATGTATTGGTTTTCATGAAGGTCATGGAACACAAGAAAGTTGATCACTGGGTGTAAAATATGTAGAAAATGTGCACATGACAGAGAAGGTTTGTACATGACAGAGAAGTTGTGTACGATACAAAAAGTGGAATCAGAATGGAAAAGTCAAAGGTTGTCACATTCGCTTACTTGCTTGGCTGATGTGAATAAAAAAGAGCTGATACTCAGGTTTGAACTAAGGACCAACAGATTTGCAATCTGCTGCGCTACCACTGCGCCACATCAGCTTTTGTTGGAAAATAAAAATTGGTGTTTATTGGGAGATGGATACTTGGGTCATCAGTGCGGCTCTTGTTGATTATGATATCCGCTTGACAGTAATCACTTTTCTGAATGAGTGGGAGTAGCGAATTTTTGAGTGAGTGAGTGTGAACAAACAAAGTGCGTGAGTGTGAAAGAACAAAGTGAGTTCGTGAGTGAGTAGCAAATTCTTTTGATACGAACGAGCGAACCGACTGAGTGGCTGCGAACTCCTTTAATACAATCGAGCAAACCGACTGAGTAAGTGGCAAATTCTTTTAATGCGAACGATCCAGCTCTATTCGTCCAAGGTCTCACTCGATTAGTTTCACACATCCACTCATAGTACTGCTTCGTAGCCAATCGAGCGCGAGTGACTGAGTGACTGAGTGACTGAGTGACTGAGTGACTGAGTGAGTAGCGAAAACTTATATGGGTGCCAGCGCTCGTTCGCTCGTTCGCTCGTTCGTGACATACCTTTTGCCCATGGTTCCCCAATTTTCTAGCCACTGGAGGAGGTATTAAGGATAAAACTATTCGCTTCTGGAACTCGGAATCAGGTACTTTGATCAGCTCCCTCCATTATTATGAAAACAGTCTATACCGAACATAAAAACAGTCTATACAAAACAGTCTCAACATAAATTTCGCTTCGCTCTATGCTGCTTCGGAGCAGTCTCTACCACACATAAAAGTCGCTTCGCTCCTATGCTGGTTCGCAGCAGTCTGGACTAAGAATGTGAGGCTAAATTTACATTGGTGACTCACTGTTAAAGTAACATAATCCACTTATACACATCTGTTATGTATTACATACCCCGACATTAGATAACCGAGATCAATTTCTAGTTTATTGAGAGAACGAGCGTAGCGAGTTGTTAGTCTTTGTCAGCCTACCCAGGATAATAGGTTAGAATCAGACAGCTATTACGCAGGCTATATATTCGGTATGGACCACAAGTCATACCGCACTTTCTCTCCGCAATACAAACGAGCGAAGCGAGTTTGTTCTCACTCACTCATTCTATCGTTCTCACTCACGCACGCACTCACTCACTCAGACTCTCGCACTCACATAGATGAATTTGAGACTGAAAAGACTCAGTGTAAGACTCAGTGTAAGACTCAGTGTAAGACTCATTAACACTCAATTTCCACCGTGATATATTCTGGTTTGATATTCATGGTTTTATTTTGTCATTGAATTTGTCGTAATCAGTTCAAATGAACTAATTTTGAATTCATAAAAGTCATACAAAGAATTCGCTACTCACTCACTCGCTTCGCTTCGTTCGTGAGTTCGCTCGTATAACCTACATAAAATCATTTCATAGACTTGACTCTTCTTATTCGTTAGGCACTGAATCCCCTGTCTCCAGATTAATATTGTCACCTGAAATACAAATCTCCATCTCATTTAGTCCAAATGAACACTTTATCGTATGCAACCCACTTGTTTGCAATTGTTGGATATGATAATCTAGCGAGTGTCATGGATCTTATTCGTTGATAGACTTTGACTTTTATTTACTATGTCATTCCTTGTGTTGGGATATCTTCCACGAACATGCGAAAATGAACGAGCGATGCGAGTGAGTAGGTGAGTTCACCATTTGATTGAATTATGAGTCAACACGTTTGATTCAAAGGAATCATGACTTTGATTTAAGTTAATTTTATAACTCAGCACCATAATTATGCCTTCATAATACCTTTGAAAGACTATACGGAACACATTTTGATGACACCAGATACTCTCTAACTATGATGACAACTAGCACTTACACTCTTGGAATATTGTGATATGTCCATGTAAAACCTTGCACAAAATCGGCCAACAATCCAGTTGTTAACCTCAAGTTGAGAATGCGATGATTAGTTGCCGATTGTTACGTAAAAAAAGTACTATGGTTCTCTGGTATTAACAGTGGTATGTGGCAACCACCTACTCTGGTACGTTCTGGTAACATTCACCTACTCTGGTACTCTCTGGTACGTTGACAACCACCTACTCTGGTAACCTCTGGTACGTTCTGCAAACCACTCTGATATTACACACCAATTACAATTGTTCCTCGGCCTATACTTGTGCACGCTTCTGGTATACACTCAGATTCTTCCCAACTTACAACAAAACACCAGCTATGTTGTAATTCCAAACTCAATCTTGGTAAACTGAGCTGAATATCACAATTTCCATAAACCTCCTCGCAAATCTCTTCTTGTACCTCCATTGTCTATGACTAATAAACCTATAGTATATGCTATATACGCTAAAGTGTTGACTCATTAGAAATGAAGCTCCCGAAACCTCCAAACCTTTTGCCATTTCTCCATAGTGCTCGCCTTTGTAAGTGCAAGCTTGTGTAAGTGCTCGCCTTTGTCAGTGCTCGCAAGCTCGCACTGGCAAGCTCACTCTCTCGCACTCACAATTTAACCAATTTTCATCATCAAATTTCTCACCCTTATACAAAGAATGTCCACCATTCCCTTCTCCAGAGAATCCTTGGAGCAAACTCTCAAGAGAAGATTCTTCTTTGCGCCCGCTTTTGAAATCTACGGAGGGGTTTCCGGTCTTTATGATTACGGTCCTCCTGGTTGTGCTTTTCAAGCCAATATTGTTGACACCTGGAGAAAGCATTTTATTCTTGAGGAAGACATGTTGGAGGTTGACACCACCATGTTAACTCCTTATGAGGTTTTAAAGACTTCTGGTCATGTGGACAAGTTTGCTGATTGGATGTGTAAAGACTTGAAGACTGGGGAGATTTTCAGAGCTGACCATTTGGTTGAAGAAGTATTGGAAGCTAGATTGAAAGGTGATAGAGCTGCCAGAGGTGTTGCTGAGAAAGTTGAAGAAGAAGATGAAGATAAAAAGAAGAGAAAGAAAAAGGTGAAGGAGATTAAAAACGTTAAATTACCTGATAATGAAGTTGCTGAATATGAAAACATCTTGGCTCAAATCGATGGTTATTCCGGTCCTCAATTAGGTCAATTGATTGAAAAATATTCCATCATGAACCCGGGCACTGGTGGTAAATTGGAACCTCCTATTGAGTTTAACTTGATGTTCGAGACCGCCATCGGACCTTCTGGTCAATTGAAAGGTTATTTGAGACCTGAAACTGCTCAAGGTCAATTTTTGAACTTTAACAAATTGCTTGATTTCAATAATGAAAAAATGCCATTTGCTTCTGCTGCCATTGGAAAATCCTTTAGAAATGAAATCGCCCCAAGAGCCGGTTTATTGAGAGTCCGTGAGTTCTTAATGGCCGAAATCGAACACTATGTGGACCCTGAAGATAAATCCCATTCAAGATTTAGTGAAGTTCAAGACTTGAAACTTTCATTTTTACCTAAAGATGTACAAGAATCCGGTTCCACCAAGGTGATTGAAAAATCCATTGGTGAAGCTGTTGCCTCTAAAATGGTTGATAATGAAACTTTAGGTTACTTCCTCGGTAGAATTTATTTGTTCTTGGTCAAAATCGGTGTGGACCCTACCAGAATGAGATTCAGACAACACATGAGTAATGAAATGGCTCACTATGCTGCCGACTGTTGGGATGCCGAACTCCAAACCTCTTACGGTTGGATCGAGTGTGTGGGATGTGCAGACAGATCCGCATACGATTTGTCCGTCCACTCTGCTAGAACCAACGAAAAATTGGTTGTTAGAAAACAATTACCGGAACCCGTCACCGTTGAGAGAACCGAAATTGAGATTGCCAAGAAGAAGTTTGGTCCAAAATTCAGAAAAGATGCCGGAGCTATTGAAAAATGGCTCACAAGTAGAAGTGAATGCGAATTGGAAGACTTGGGTAAAGAACTTTCCCAAAACGGTAAAATCGTCGTTTCTATCGACGGTTTGGATGCTTCTGTGGAATTGGACTCCGACTTGATCAAAATCGCAAAGGTTACTCGTACAGAACACGTTCGTGAATTCACCCCTAACGTGATTGAACCTTCATTTGGTATTGGACGTATCATCTACTCCATCTTTGAGCATCAATTCTGGTCCAGACCTAAGGATGCTGACAGAGGCGTTTTGTCTCTCCCTCCATTGGTGGCTCCTACCAAGGTTTTATTGGTACCATTATCCTCCAACCCAGAATTGAATGCTATTGTCAAGAAGGTTTCTGCCTACTTGAGAAAGCAACTGATTCCTTTCAAGGTTGATGATTCTGGTGCCTCTATCGGAAAGAGATATGCCAGAAATGATGAGTTGGGAACTCCTTTTGGTATCACCATTGATTTTGACTCCATCAAGGATGAATCAGTGACTTTAAGAGAAAGAGATTCTACCAAGCAAGTTAGAGGATCCTTTGAGGATGTTATTGGTGCAATCAAGGAGATTACCTATGGCGGTGTTTCATGGGAGAATGGAACTAAAGAGTTGGCTCCTTTTGAGAGTCTGAGTGATTAGGAATATGAGTAGAGATTTCTATAGCATTCACACCATGTAAAAAATGTCTTTCCTGTTACACTGTACACACACATTGCGGATATTGTATTAAACGAACGAACGAGCGAACGAACGAACGAACGAACGAGCGAGCGAAGCGAGTGCGTGAGTGAGTGAGTGCGTGAGTGAGTGAGTGCGTGAGTGCGTGAGTGCGTGAGTGAGTGAGTGAGTGAGTGAGTGAGTGCGTGAGTGAGTGCGTGAGTGCGTGAGTGAGTGAGTGAGTGAGTGAATGAGTGCTCGAGTGCGTGAGAACAGACGAGCGAAGCGAGTTTGTTCGTTCGTGACTGCGTGAGTTAGTTAAAACCAATGAGATTTCTATAAGTTTATGAGTTTATGAAGAGTGAGAGTTCGTGAGTTTTTGAGTGAGTGCGAGAGTAGCGAACTTTTGAGTTCGTGAGTGAGTGTGTTCGTTCGCTCGTTCGTTCGCTCATCCGTTCGTTCGTTCGCTCACTCTTTCTTTCGTTCGTTTCGTTCATTCATTCGTGTGCACTTGTATTCGTGTATTCGTGAGTAGTAAATAAAGTGACTGAAGAGGACGATTCGCAGATATTATTTTCGCAGCCAATGCTATGAGTGAGTGAGTGAGTGAGTGAGTAGCGAAAATAACGAGCGAAGCGAGTGTGTGAGTGTGTGTGAGTGTGTGAGTGAGAGTGTGTGAGTGAGCGAGTGTGTGAGTGATTAAGTGAGTGCATGAGTGATGCCTTTGGAAGAGTACTGCCTTTGGAAGAGTACTGCCTTTGGAAGAGTACTGCCTTTGGAAGACTCACTCACTCGCTCACTCGCTTCGCTCGTTCGATCGCATCACGTAAATGTTTCTCGTACATTAGTTTTAATACCACTTGACCCTATCATCTTATCAATAATTAATTACATCCCCATCATATTCTCACATTCTCACGTCAGTTGACTCACATCGTTACAGCTTTACAAACTCGCTTTACTCTTTACCTTTCGGACATCCTGGGACTGCCCGAAGGCTGGCACCACCAGGGAGTGTTAACCTGGATAAAATATCAAGGGCTTTACGAGCAATGAGTGAGTGAGAAAGTGTTAACCTAAAATAAAGGGGGGACCTTTGCAGCCAGCTAAATATGCCACACCTATTAACTCAGTTCATAGAGCCAGACCACTCCTACATGTTTCCTTTTTTCCGGACAGATTCTCTTAAAACCATAACACCACTCACGCTTTGTTTGTTCGATTTTTATGTAATAGATGTCAAGATAATCGTTTGAATGGCTTAATAGATGAATGGCGTGCTACAAACGAGCGAAGAACGAACGAACGAACGAACGAGCAAAGAAAGAACGAGCGAAGCGAGTGAGTTCGTGAGTGAGTGATTCTCGAAATGTGACTGACTGAGTGAGCTAGTTGTTCTTTCAATCAAAAATCACTACTCACGAACTCGAGTTGCTCGTTCAGTTTTGAGAACAATTTGATATAGTATGAAATATACAAGAGGCCAGGATATCGTGTGAACGAACAAACAAAGCGTTCGTGAGTAGCGATTCTTTTGATTTGGCAAATAGAAAAATCACTTGTGAGCACCATTTTGCTAGTGATCACAAATTCCTCATACTCTCTCTCCCTCACTCCCGAACAATCTTGAACAGTTTACTTTCAAGTGCAAGATTATTCGTACATCTATTGCCAATATCAATTTATTAAGATACATCATACTCCAATTGTCTCACAAAAGCATTCAACATTGATAATGTTCATGATTACATTTGCTGGTTGATTTAGATTGTGAAGAATGACTGCTGTTTCTTTGCGATTTTGTTGTTTGGTTGTGTTTCGTAGTTTGCAGCAGTCCACATATCAAAAGGCAGAGATATATTCAGGCATTGATTTGGGTTGAAGAATATGTAATTTGAATATGAACGAGCCAACGAACGAGCCAACGAACGAGCCAACGAACGAGCCAACGAACGAGCCAACGAACGAGCCAACGAACGAGCGAAGCGAGTGAGTGAGTGAGTGAGTGAGTGAGTGAGTGAGTGAGTGAGTGAGTGAGTGAGTAAGAGAGTGAGTGAGTAAGAGAGTGAGTGAGTGAGTGAGTGCGAGTGAGTGAGTGAGTGAGTGCGAGTGAGTGAGTGAGTGCGAGTGAGTGAGTGAGTGAGTGCGAGTGAGTGAGTGAGTGCGAACATTTGAGTTCGCTCGTTCGCTCGTTCGTTCGTTCGCTCGTTCGTGAGTACCTAACCTGCACTATCTAATAACACCTGACGAACCCATACATATTGAACATGAAACTCTTGATCAAAGAACTAAACTGTTATATTGCACCTTCTGGATTCCTGCTTCTTCATAACAATTTGTTACATATTCTGCAGCTTCATAAAGGTATTTTTAATCAAGTGTACAGAAGAACATGTAGATGAAATCATGGTACTTGATGTTATGATATGTTGGTGAATTGGACACCACCAATGAGTACAATCATTGAGTACATAAACCCTCAATTTTCTTTGAGTTTGGTGATATTTTGACAAGTTGTCAGTAGACTTGTAATACTGTACCCTCACTATTAAACGCAAATGTTTGATCATACAAATAGATATAGATATCATATTCAGATCGTACGCTACTCACTCGCCCAAAACTTCCATCCTTTAACTAAAGACATGCTAGTCTCTATATACCCAACACATGTCAAATGTGGTGTATCAATTGCCACATGTCACACTGCTGTGTGCATCCTACTCATCTTTTTTGTAAGCTGACATCATAAGTGTCAGAGTATACATCAAGTCCTTATACACACCACTGATTACTTGCAACAGAAATTTTTTATGAAATTTAAACAATTTTGCCAATTCATTTGCAAAAAGATAAAGCGCACTTTGCGGATGGTCTCCCACTACACTACTCAACTTTGACAAGACAAGTTGAGTTTAATACTGAATGGAGTGTATGTAATGAAAGCGAACTTGCCATAGAAAATGAGTGTGAATGGCAAGATTATCCGAATCATCTAGAATAGAAGATGCAACTATGATTATGCACATCCGAAAATAAACTAGCTAGTTAGCGTCAAGCATGACGCTTTCAAGGAGAACAGTGAAAAACAAGTCCATTTCAGTGTCATTGAATGCACTGGTTGGCTTTGTCATCCCAATTTCCGAAAATCCCTTAAAACTACTAACTAAGCTAATTGACTCAATTGTCCAGAGGCGCCTGTAATATACGCAAACACTCTTTGCTTCAAAAACCTCTTTTGGGTGCTCATGACACAAAGGACAAGAGATTGCCATTGGTATGAAAAGAATGTTCAATAACAAAGTACAACTGAAAGCCCAATAACAAAGTCCACGCTTTTGTTGTCCAACATGGCTCATTCCTTGAGTTTGGCAAAAAATGGTCCCTAGCAGGATCGAACTGCTGATCTTGGCGTTATTAGCACCACGCCTTAACCAACTGGGCCAAGGGACCTTTTTTGATTCTGTTATATAAAATGTTCCCGTAGGCAGTATATTGTGAAGTACCTAAAAGCACCTAACGCAGGTCGCGCTGGCGCGACCCACGGCCCCTCTATTCTAGACAAGATCCTAACGTATCCTTAACGAAGGATACTTATTAAGATAGAGGAAGCAACTCCGTCTTATAACGAAGATAGAGAAACAGATATCCTTCTAAACCATG